>JAFFST010049709.1:242290-253972 GCA_022414735.1 Noturus placidus
TATATATATATATATATATATATATATATATTATACAATAATACAAAACATCAGCGAGGCATAGGCAAAAAAAGTCAAACTAATAAATGATAATAAAAAAATTTGTTTGACTTTTTTTGCCTATGCCCTGCTAATGTTTTGTATTATTGTACTGGAAGCTCCGGCCACCAAGACAAATTCCTTGCATGTTTAAGCGTACTTGGCAATAAAGCTGAATCTGAATCTGGCAGGAAGTTCAAAATGAACTCCGAACTAACTCGGATTTCCGAATTCGAATTTCGGAATTATGACATCCCAGTTCCAGTCTCATATTTATGACGTCATTGTCGTTGCCCCTGCGCTTCTCCGTGGTTAACCCCGTTGAGTGAGCGGCCTGGTTAACGAAACGCGTACTCACAACTAGGATTTTTCTCTTTGAAATGTCAACAATGGCGCTTGGAATGACTACATAATTGGTTTACTTGTTGCGGGAATTAATACGAAGCAGGATATTGTATTTTCTGTTCGTGGTTTTTTTTTTGGTTCTTCGTGTTTTAGACCGTTTCGCTTGTTAGCCTGCTGCTAGCTTGCTGCTAGCTTGCCTAGCCGCATTGCTTTAGGCCTCTCGCGCTTTGTTTTCCTGATATTTTTTTGGATTTCCCATCGGAACGTCTGAGGAGCAGATAATCCGGGGTGATTCTTGGTCGGGACTGCGTTTTTCTGCATCACTTGGACTACATTTGGAAATCTCTGCATTTGTAAAAAGCCGTTGTCGAAAGTGGACGCTTGCGGGCTGACTCCGTGAAGCCTGCTCAGGCGTTCACACGGACGCTTTAATGAACACTGACCTCCCCATCACCGGACCCTTATTTCTCGTTGTAATCTCTTTAACTCCGGACTGATTGTAGTGTTTGGTATTCATTCACCTCCTCTGGATCCATCATGACATCCTGCGGGGTTTCTTTAGCTGCTGTTGTTGGGCTTTGGGCTGAATGGGGTTTGTTGGCCTTGGCATAAGAGAAGAAAGGGAACGTTAGCTCATTGTGTTGATGGTAGATAATCTGACAGGAAAGCGTGTGTGTAAAAATGTCTTGTGTTCATTACAAGTTTTCCTCTAAACTTAACTACGACACGGTGACTTTCGACGGACTGCACATCACCGTGAGCGAGTTGAAGCGCCAGATCATGGGCCGGGAGAAGCTGAAGGCCGCAGACTGCGACCTCCAGATTACCAACGCCCAGACTAAAGAAGGTAAACTCCAACCTCACACTGTGTCTGGTCACTGTGTCTGGTCTGGCCAGCAATCAGAGAAACATAGTTACACTAAAGCTGAAGGTTGGAGCAATAAACTGCACACTACACCAACCGGTCACTTTAATAGGAACACCTGCTCATCCGTGCGGTTTCCCAAGAATTCCATCATGTGGCATGTTCATGTGCAGATAAAACATCCGAGTGGGGAAAACGTGGTTGCTGTGCCAGATAGGCTGGTTTGAGTATTTCTGAAATAACCTGGGATGTTTACACACAGCAGTCTGTAGTGTTTGCCCACGGAATGGTGGAGGAAAAAAAAAAACATCCAGTCAGTGGCATTTCTGTGACTTTTCTACTCAGTGCAGTCAGAGGAGAATGACCAAACTGTGTTTAACCTTAAGGATTAGATGTGGAAATGTATATAATTATACCCACCTACCTGCAGGACAGTCAACGGCCGTTGATATTCCTGAATTTTATTACCAAAGGAAACAGTACTGACTGTACAGTGAAAATGTACTGTGGCGGATGTGGCTCAGTCAAAACACCCAAAACTGTACCATAACAAAGACAAACTGTATGTTGATACGTGAAATTCTGGAGGAACGTCGGACGGCGTTGCGGTGACGTAATGACACGGGCTGTTAATATAATTATGATCTATAACATGTAAAACCGGTACATGACAGGAATATTCTAATAGGGCGGCTGTGGCTCAGTGGGTAGAGCGGGTTGTCCACTATTCCACTAATCGTAGGGTTGGCGGTTCGAATCCCGGCCCGGGTGATCCCATGCCAAAGTGTCCTTGGGCAAGACACTGAACCCTAAGTTGCCCCCGATGGCAAGCTAGCACCTTGCATGCAGCTCTGCTACCATTGGTGTGTGAGTGTGTCTCATTTGTAAGTCGCTTTGGATAAAAGCGTCTGCTAAATATGTAAATATATATACTATATACTGTACTTTTTAAAGGGAAATGAGTATGCATATATTAACTATTAATACATGAAGCAAATTAAAAAATGTACATCCGAGCTGAACTTAAAAGTAACACTTCAAATAACAACATAGAACTAGACATTCAGAAGGACTAAAAAAATACTTCAAAAAACACAGTTGAGGTCTAGAGGTCGCTCCCGTCCTGTATAATGACAGCAGATTCTTCTCAGCCGCTCCTGCACCTGGGAAAATGACGGGTGTGGATTTTTGTACATAGCCGATCTTGTCGGTGCCGATCAATCGTCGACGTCTAGTCAGGAAGGCTACGGTAATGTCAAATAAATTTCAGATGACATTTTCCCAACTGATGTTTGATGTGCACATCAACTGGTGCGCTTCTGTCACATGGTTGGATAATCGCATGAAGGTGTGCATGTGCGCTTATAAAATGGTTGGTGTCCGTACAGTGACTACGTTTACATGGACAGTAATCTAATTATTGACGTGACTCTGATTAAGATAATAATGTGATTAAGGTGTTTACATGAGTCGCTTTTAAATTTAAATTAATCAATTTGTATAGCGCTTTTTACAATGGACATTATCTCAAATCAGCTTTATAGAAATATCATTTTACATTTACACGCGACTTACAAATGAGACACACTCACACACCAATGGTAGCAGAGCTGCATGCAAGGTGCTAGCTTGCCATCGGGGGCAACTTAGGGTTCAGTGTCTTGCCCAAGGACACTTCGGCATGGGATCACCCGGGCCGGGATTCGAACCACCAACCCTACGATTAGTGGACAACCCGCTCTACCGACTGAGCCACAGCCGCCCTATTAGAATATTCCTGTCATGTACCGGTTTTACATGTTATAGATCATAATTATATTAACAGCCCGTGTCATTACGTCACCGCAACGCCGTCCGACGTTCCTCCAGAATTTGACGTATCAACATACAGTTCGTCTTTGTTATGGTACAGTTTTGGGTGTTTTTTATTTTTAAAAAAATTACCAACGCTTTAACTGCAGTTAATTGTCATGCTGTACTTGCTAATAGACAACTGCTTGAAGCCGTGGGCTGCGTCCCAAACCACGTATTGACTGTCTATATAGTAGCCGAGATGCATGTATTTTTCCCCCACTACAGGCCTATCGTAGGAAAGTATGCGATTTGGAACGCAGCCGAACTCTCTTGGCAGTTTTACGGCGAACGTGTGTGATCGTGTCCTGTTGCAAAATGCGGTGAAAACATTTCACACGGCGTTCATAATGTGATTAAGGTGTTTACATGTCTGTAATACACGTCCATAATGCGACTAAAACGGGAGTACTCCACCTGTCTTACTTCGATCAGAGCTTAATTCGAGTATAACCTTAATTAGATTAAGGTCATTAAAAATTGCTGTCTACATGGTTATTTCTCCGAGTATGTTCTTACTCGGATTAAGAGTGGATTATTGTCCATGTAAAAGCAGCTAGTGATTTATCTGTTGCTGAAAAACTGGGATTGACATCTGATCTAGATATTATAAATATGTTAATGAATGTAATTTCATTTTATGCTGATTGAGCTCTAGACAAATATACATTTTTTTTTTAATTGTTTGGTCTGATTAGTAAAAGCAATATCTTGGCAGTATGATCACCTCAAACGGTTGTCTGCTCTAAATTGTTTTCATTTTTACTATTAGATAATTTATTGACCTGCATAAGTTAACCTTTTATAATGATTTTTTTTGTTTCAGCAGTGACCATGTTGTTTGTTGTTGTCCAGTCTTGTTATTAATTATTCTTTTTGTCGTCTTTGTTTTTTTTTTCCTTCTTATTCTTCCAGAATACACTGATGATGGTGCTCTAATCCCTAAAAACTCATCTGTCATCATCAGGCGTATACCAATCGGTGGTGTAAAGGCAACCAGCAAAACATTTCTTATGTAAGTCATCTTTTTTGTGCGTGTCACCACCATTAATCCCAAACCTCAGACTAGGGGTGTGCACTGGGGCTTCATTTTGCTGGAGCAGGTGGTTTTTACCTTCTTGCTTGTAGTCAGATATGAAGCTCACAGGATGAAGAAAAGCTATGTTCATTAACATGAAACTGTATATGGTGCTTGCGTTATCCTGCTGGTTTTGTCCTTTTGTTCATTTAGCTACAATCAATATTTGCTGCGGGAGCTGACAGGATTGGACAAACTTTCTGCAGAAGAGGGCGGGATTAGTCAGAATTTCTTCGGGAGTGGGTGGGAATTGATTGAATAGTCTTGTGTACACCTCTACCTCAGACTATATTCACTGTTTGGGTCATGTACACACTAAAGAACCACAATGTATTATGGATATTATGTACCTTCTGTACCTGCTTTCAAACTAAACTGTTCCATTGCATTGTGGGAAGTGCAATAGATGGTATTTGTTTATAATTTATACTGCGAGAGACACAGATTCAGACAATTAGACAGGTAGTTAGACCAGTATGGAAAGTTACATAGACATGCAGGTAGGAAGGATGAATTCACAGATAGACCTACTGCAGAATTGCACTTGTTGCTTATGTGTGTCAGTTTAATTGTTTGATACTTTTTGTTTACTTCTGTTTGTAAATTATACCAGTTTTAATGAACAGTAGTAGTGGATGTGTTGAAACTCACTCTGGTTATCATTGTGTTTGTGTTGCAGTGATCGATCTGAACCATCAGTTGGATCTTCAAAAGCCGTATGTAACACCAGCTCATTTATTCTAATCTTTCACACACGCACTACACACCGTTTTTCTCTCACCCACACGTGCCTTGTTCTTTCGTGTCATGTGTTGTGCTGAGACTGGTAATTACATTGATCCATGTGTATGGAAGTGTGTGCACTTTCTGCTGCACTGTATTACACACTGATCACACTGGGGCTATACTGTACAGTTTGATGTACTGTCTGATCACACTGATCTTTATAAGATCTTAAAGTCTGTCTGTTGTACTTTGTACAATCTGTCTTTCTGTTTTATGAATAAAAAAGTTTTTTTTTTGTTGTTTTTTTTATTTATTTATTTTTTTAAGTTTACCAAACAGCTTCTCTGTCTGTTTAAATAATTTCTAATTGTCATAACAGTTACTGATAATAGTAATGCTTAATATTAATGCTCAGGTGAAGTTACCTGATTGTCACTATTTTATTAAATGAAGGATCCAACTTCTCCCTTAAAGTATATTTAATAGTGCACTTTATGAAACACTTGTTTTCATGCACATTTGAATGTTGGTGTAAACATTATGGTGTGGATAAACAGATGATGTGATGAACGGGGATTCTGTGGAATAAATGATGACGGAACGAGTGTGTGTTCCTGTCTCTCCATGACTGCGTCCTCAGTTACCGTCCTTGTATGTTCCAGACGCAAA
Organism: Noturus placidus; assembly: GCA_022414735.1. NCBI lineage: Eukaryota > Metazoa > Chordata > Actinopteri > Siluriformes > Ictaluridae > Noturus > Noturus placidus. The sequence continues at coordinate 247,864 of JAFFST010049709.1, forward strand.
AAAAAAAACCTGGAGTCCTTGATGATCTTGACTTTTGATCAGTGTTACAGTGTCTAATCTCGATATGAACAAAAACGTTCAGCTGAATCCTAAATGATTTCTGACCTGCGAATTATACAGGCTTTCTAGACTGTAATATAATGGCCTTGTACACCCTATGTAGTACACCATGTGAGATTCAGTCACAGAAAATGTGGAACATTGAATTATATTGTTGTTTACTCTGGTAAGAATTTGGTGTAAAATTACTTGTACACATACTTAAATTGTAGAATTGCTTTTACAGTTTTTTTAAGTGCCATTAATTAATACTTGGGCAAATTTTATGCAAAATTGAAACTGAATTGCCAAACTAGAGATGTGCCTCTATTGTCAGTCCCTTTCACATACTACCCAACAACCCCCCCCCCCCCCCCCCCCCAAGAAGTCACCTGTCACAGTCTTCTGTTTTTGTTTTGTGGATGTAATCTAACGATGTTGTCATCCAAAAGTGTACAGCACAAGAAAGTCACTGCTGTTGTTCACAAATAAACCAATTTTAGTTTCCCCATTCCCAAATTTATCACAGTCCTTCAATGTGTTCTCTATGGAAACTCGCATCTCATTAATGATGAAATGTGTTCACAGGGTTTCTGTGAGGTCTTCAAGTCTTAAATCCAATCATCAGAATTTTAGGCCTTCAAATGTATTGAATACCATTTTGAAAGGTCTTAAATTGTTTGGTTTATGGAGGTAACATTACTTTTCTAAAGTTCTAAAAAACCAGTCCCACTTTTAAATGTATTTTTGAGAATAGATCACACTATTACAAAATAGAACCAATAACCACTCATTCAGACTGTGCTGCAGCATCAGAATTTCTGAGCACACCCAGTGTGTCGTGATGTGGTGTGTGCGTGGGCTAACATGGATGTGAAATGGGTCTTAAAATTGCATTCAAAAAAGTCTTAAGTCTTTAGTAGAAGCCCTGGATTAGTATTGCCACCCCACGTCTCAATTATGAAAATATGACGCGTAAAATAATTCGTAATTTGCTAAAGCCAAGAAGCAATCTCTTCAATCACTGTGCTGAGTAGCTTTGCTGACTATCTCGTGACTTGATGGTAAGCAGCTGGCCACTTGTGTTTGGATCGTCCCCGAGAGGTAGCTGTTAACGCCTTATATTTTTCATGTTTCAATGCATTTTATCTGACCACTTGATCATATTTCATCATTAGCAGAGATTTGAGATTTGGCAAAAAATAATTTTATTCAAATTGGATGTTTTTAAAATCAACCACAATCAGACTAGCCAATGCCCTACATAAACTAAATTGTAATGTTTGTCATCTGATGTCATTTCCTAAGGAAAACAAGTGGGTTCTTTGATTTATAAACGTTATTCTTGTGCTATCATTTTAATAATTGCACAAACAAAGTAAAGACTGAAATAAACTGTTAGCTGCGAACGTAACTTGTCACTGCATAGCGATAGTGCCAGCATGCACTGTTTGAGTTCGAGGAAGAAAAAAATCCTACTTCCTTAGCTATTTCACGTATAACTGTGCGTGCTAATATTCTTGTATTTTTTTTTTGCATGCATCATCAACTAAAGAATAGTTGAGAGTAAATGGCCAAATCACTGTCACAAATAGTCTATTTTCATGCAGTAACAAATGGAGATTATGTTAAACAGTACAGGTGACAAGAGTCTTTGCAGGACCAGTATACACTGATCAGCCATAACGTCAAAACCAATGACAAGGTGAAGTGAATAACATTGATTATCTTATTATACTGTCACCTGCTATATTACGCAGCAAGTGAACAATCAAAGTTGATGTATTAAAAGCAGGAAAATGGGCAAGTGTACGGATCTGAGTGACTTTGAGGAGGGTTAAATTGTGTTAGCAAGAAGGCCAGGTCAGGGCATCTCCAAAACATCAGGTCTTTTGGGGGCGTTCCTGGTATGCAGTGGTTAGTACATACCAAAAGTAATCTAAGGATGGAGAATGGGTGAAACCCATTGGCTCATTGATGCGCTTCGGGAGTGAAGGCTCGCTCGTCTGGACCAATCCCACAGAAGAGCTACTGTAGCACAAACCGCTGAAGACGTTAATGCTGGCTATGATAAAGTTGTCAGAACGCACAGTGCATCACAGCTTGCTGTGTATGTGGCTGTGTAGCCACAGACTGGTCAGAGTGCCCATGTTGACGCTTGTCCACTGCTGAAAGTGCCTACAATGGGCACGTGAGCATCAGAACTGGAGCAATGGAAGAAATGTTTACTTTTACATGTGGACAGCTGCATGCATGTGCATCACTTACTTGAGGAAGAGATGACCCCAGGATGCACTATGGGAAGAAGGGAAGTTGGCTGTTGTGATCCTCTGGACAATGTTCTGCTGGGAAACCTTGGGTCCTGGCGTTCATGTGGCTGTTACCATGACACATACCACCTACCTAAACATTATTGCAGACCAAGCATAACCCTTCATGGCAACAGTATTCCCTAATGGCAGTGGCGTCTTTCAGCAGGTTAATGTGCTCGGCCACACTGAAAAAATTGTTCAGGAATGATTTAAGGAACCTGAGTGTTGACATGGATTGAGTGTTGACTCAGTCCGATCAAGCATCTGTGGGATGTGCTGGACAATCAAGTCTGAACCACAGAGGCCCCACCTCACAACTTACAGGACTTACAGGACAGGACCTGCTGCTAACTTCTTGGTACCAGACACCACAGCACACATTCAGAGGGAACAAGATTAAGGCTGCTCGGTGTACAGTTCTAATATAGCAGGTTGGATAATTTTTGCAAAATGCTTAAGCAGCATACCACAAATCAACACATTGCATGCATCAAAGGTGTTACTCATTAATTTAATAAAAATTCATAAATGGCTTGATTCAGCATGAACACTGTGAAGATGACAGCAGGGGTTACTGGCCAGATTTTTATGTTGGGTGTGTAATGTCTTCACAAGTGGTTTGAGTGATGTGATCCCAACCTGAATTTAACACTATTTATTTATTTATTTCTGCACACGTCATTCACACGTTAACATATCGGGGAATAGTATCATGCAATGGCTTGAGTATCAAGTGGCCGTTGTAATTGAGAAGCCCCAGTTTGGGCAGAAGTAAACGGGTCCTTTAACAGTAAAAATGTAATTCCTTCGTATCTTTTCTGAAACCATTTTTTTTTTTTTTACCTAAATTTATTGTTAGCTATTTTACCAGTTCTCAGCAGATAGTTTAGTATGATCTCCCTAAACAACAATTATCAGGATTGTATAAGGCTTAGGAAATATGCGATTTATTTCAAAGATGTTTTACTAGAGTTAAGGTTTAATTGCTCTATTCTTCAGGTTCAGACTTTCCCAAATTTGCAATTTCACACAAACCTGAGTTTTTGTCCATCTTGTTGCTTTTTCTGTATCTAGATACTTGCCACCACAGTCATTTGGCAAAAGAGCTAATTAAATTAAATCCAATGTATATGTGTGTGTGTGTTTGTGTATATGTATGTATATAATGTATGTATATACATATGTATATGTGTGTGTGTGTGTGTATATGTATGTATATAATGTATGTATATACATATGTATATATGTGTGTGTGTGTGTATATGTATATAATGTGTGTGTGTGTGTGTGTGTGTGTGTGTGTGTGTATATATATATATATAATATATATATAATGTGTATGTCTGTGTGTGTATACACACACACATATATATATAAAGCATACACACATTAAGTTTTACGTTGTTCCCTGTAGTTTAGCAAAGAGGTCATATGATCAGCAGTTATTTGACTGAAAATGATAAATCGTAAAAAAAAAAAAAAATCCCCTATTTACAAACCCTTATACTGCTGCCACACATATTTTGTAAAGGGGGTCATACAAGTGGTATGAGCTCATGGTCTTTTCATGTTAGTACCAGTTCGGGTTTGTGTTTACATTGTTTCCCTTTTTTTTCTTCTTTTTTGAATTTTTTATTGGGGGTGGGTGGGTCGGATGTATTTTTGCACAATTTTTTTATTGTAAAAGCTTTTTATATAATAATCAATATTGTAAAGGATAAGTATGACATTTATGTACAGTAATGCATCTAGCATTGTTTTGAACTTATTGCGATCATGACATTTGATATTTTAATATATAATTTGATATTTTTTCTATTACTGGATTGAGCTGTGCTTGTCTCCATGGTAACTGTACATGGTCGTTTTTTTTGTGTATGATGACACTTGTCAGTCACGTTTGTGCAAATGTTGAATTTTTGACAAATATTCTAATTTAATTATGTTTTTTCTTTGTCATGCTCAAGTGATATTTATAATTTGCTACACTTGAACAAAATGGCTAACCATAAAAATCTCATCCACCATTATTTTTATTAAATCGTCTGTGTTCAAATTTGCAATAATGTGTAATCCGTGCTCACAGTTCCACTCATTTATTTTTATTTCTGACCAAAGTAAGTGTTTGTATAATGCTGAACAACGTTAAGCTTTATCAATAAAATCCCTGCGTTTTAAAATGTTATAACATCATTCACACAGCCTCGTGTTTTCACTTTTTGTCCTGAAGTTGTGCCAAAACGAGGATCTTTACATTACGGTAAAGTCAGCTGTGGCATTATTAACATTTTCAGCATGTTTTTATGGATGTCATGGCGCTAATTCAACTAGCGAGGACAAAGCACTTTTGTAAAATGGTTTAAAATAAGTTTTTGTTTGTAAGTCTTTATAAAATTGGTGCTTTCTTTATATTCAATACAAGATTTGTAGTTAAATACATTGTGACTGAGTTTGGAGCCATTTTATTGTTTGATGTCATTGCAATATAATATCTTGTGCAATATTTTGTTTTTTTATAAACAGATTGATGATTCTCCCTCCATTTCTCTGGCCCAGCTCTCTAAGGTACATTTAATTTGTTTGTGGTGTTTGTTAATGTGTGTAAATGTGGTGCATGTCAATATAGCTTCTTTAAAGTCAGAATATTCTGTTGAAGGAAGACCTGTTTAAAATAAACATTGTTTCTGATTGTGACATTTGGTATGTTTTGTGATGTCGCATTGAATCTTTGACAAATTCCTGAACAACTTGGGTTGATTTTTTTTTTATTTTTTTTTTTTTTTTTAATGTTAAATGAGTATTGACCTGAGGTGAAATAGTTTTTGTCACATTCTAATGTCCTTTTCTTTAAACTTGCCAACTATGTTTAAAATGACCACAATAATACTACTGTGTGTTGAAAATTGTGATGTATATGGCATAACTAATTCCATTTACATTACATTTACATTTATTCATTTAGCAGACGCTTTTATCCAAAGCGACTTACAAATGAGAAATACAAGCAAAGTGATATCAAGCAATTCAGTAAATGCCCATCATGATTGTTGTGTTGTCAGTAAAGCACAATGTGGTTACGGTTACTACAGAAATCACAATTTGGCTTTCCACATTACGTGCATCAGGGGTTTGTTTAATTACCAACTTCTCTGCATGTGTTTGATGTATTGAATGTTTAACTTTCTGGAAGTTTTTTAGGTAAATTATTTCGAGCGAGTCTAGGTATATAAATAAAGAAATTTTTCTGCTAATCTTGATCATGATGGGAAATTTCCCAGTGTTTAACCTCATAAGACTGATGTGACCTAAGGATTTGGAGATTTTGTATACAAAAAAAATCTATTCATAGTTAATTCTAAATTTAATTTGTACATGCATGTTAACAATGTCCTCTTACCCTGCTGATTTAGTACATTTACCCACTAACAAAGAAATGATCATTTTAATGGTAGGGTTATTGGAACAGTGAGAGACAGAAAAACACGTCAAAAGTGTTATAAATTGATTTGCATTATGAGGGACATAAGTATTTGACCCCTCTGCAAAACATGATTTAGTACTTAGTAATGACTTAGTAATTACTTGATATTTTCAATGCCCTGGCTGAGGGAAGGAGGTTCTCACCCAAGATTTGACGGTACATGGCCCCGTCCATCGTCCCTTTGATGCAGTGAAGTTGTCCTGTCCCCTTAGCAGAAAAACACCCCCAAAGCATAATGTTTCCACCTCCATGTTTGAAAGTGGGCATTGTGTTCTTG
>JAFFST010049710.1:2573-35485 GCA_022414735.1 Noturus placidus
TTCTTATTGCTGGCACATATATTTTCTGTCTCTTGAAAAGACTTATTTTCATGTGCTGTGTGTTTTGTTTTGTTTATCTGTGTATCTTTGTCTATCTAATCTCTACCTGTGCTAAACCAACAGCTCTCGCGTGGGAACGTGCTAGCTGCTAGACATGCAAAACTGGCAGATAGGTCACAATCACCTTATCCTTTTTTAATGTCTAACGTTGTTCCTTTTATACTAGTAAGCAAAGCAATGCAGCAGCGAAGGAATACTGCCTGGTCTGACCTTTTACCTGCCATTCTTACTGAAATTTGAATGACGCCATCTAAAACCACAGGCATTTCACCCTTTGAGCTGTTATTTATTCGGTCGACTTTCCCCAGGGCTTGGAAAATGTCTACTAACCTTTCTCAATCCACAGGAAGTGGTGTTGATATTCATCCAGGTGACTACGTGTCTAAATTGCTTGACATGTTATGTACGTGCTAAATTAAAATTACCTTTACCCCTCAGAAACCCACACATCCTTTTGTTCCAGGAGACCAGGTGTTATGACCTCAGAAGGACCGATCTGGAGCCATGCAAGTTGGTTAAAAGCTGTTAACAAATGAGCTCTGTCCATTCTATTTCTCCTCCACCTATTCTCTATGACAGGAACGTACCTGTACCCCTGACGAGATCTGAGCATCAGTGAACGTGTCTACAAGGAAGAAAGTCCTGTTTTACTGGCTGACCCAACTCACACTTTACACATATACATATAGTTTTTTCTGTATTAGCTCTCATCGCAAAACCAATGACATGTTTTTATGTTATTGTCTTTTTCTGTTCCTGTTACTGTGTACATTTATACCCCCAACATATCCTTGTGGGGTTGAACCTCCTAGCCAAGGTGGATGGGATGAACCTGATGATTCTCATTTTTCAAATTCTGACAGTTTTACAGCTGAGTCTGATGTGTCTGGTGACTTACATATTGAACATTTTAATCAAAATGCATACTATAAATATTCAGTTTTTACTGTGAAGCAAATGCGTCTTCCTACACCCTGTTTTATCTGTGCTCTCATGCCTCATAGCACGCTTCATCCTTTCACCTTTTATCCAGTGCGAGAAACATATCAACATCTGTGGTGCTCTGTAGCCGTCGGTCTTAGACGACACCGCAACGACATTATTGACCCCCGGTGTGGCCATGTTATTATGCACTTTAACATCACCGCCAGTAAAAATAAACCCTTAGTAGGCGTTCATAAACCAGGTGCTACTCCATATTGTAAAGATCTCTATGATCTCGCTAACCGTAAAACTAATTGGCGTACTGATTGTCTGGACCTCCTGTACTCCTGTCAAGAGGAAAGGTCTTTTAAAACCCCTCAGATACTGCTAACCTTTCATCAAGTATATTTTTATCGTGAAGTATCAGATAAAGTACCTGTAGCTCCATACGCTATAGGAAAGGATGGCAAGACATATGTATATGGGTGCTCTTTCTCCTTATTGTGAGGAACTCGTTACATCCCCTAAATTGATTAACCCTAGCGAAAAGGTTAACAGAATTGGTGGATGGTATACTGATAAATCGACTTTCAAAGGACTGCTTGATACTTGTTCAGTGAGTTACAAGAGTTACATACAACTGAAGCCATTGTCTCTATTAATGATGAACTGACTGCACTTAGATTAATGAGTACCCAAAACTGACGCACTTTGGATCTGATGTTAGCTAAAGAAGGAGTGTGTGCTATGGTTGGTGAACATTGTTGTACATATGTACCCACTAATGATGCTTCCGGTGGTAATATTTCACATGCTTTAGAAAAGATGAAAAAGGTCACAGAGGATCTCCAGCGAGATACAGAAGGTAAAACCTCTTGGGGTCTTTGGGACTTATTCGGATGGTTTTCCCCTTATGCAACTGTCATCCTCCCTATTACTGTGGTTCTCATCTTCATCTTCCTATTTGGCACCTGTATTTGTGCCTGTATTCGTTGTAGTATAGCCTCGGTTCAAGATTCTGTAACTACAGCTCTTTTTAGCTCTACACCAATTGGCCATTCCAATCATGGTTCCTACCCTGAGGTTACCCATTCTGCCCCGATTGACATTTACATTCATAACGCCGCGGTTTCAGCCGCCTCAGGTGTGGTCGCACAGACATATCATGACTTTCCTGTGAAAGGATGAACTTGACCTATGACTTTAGAGAATTCCTTTTGGTTTATTCTATGCTATGCTAGAATAAAAGAGAGGAATGAAAGGAAATTCTCTTATACCATGTACTCTCTTATATTATGAACTGCTATCAAATACCTATAATGTATGTACTTTTAATTACCTTTTTAAATAAGCTGATCAACTGCCATCTTTCGTATAGCTGGCACATATATTTTCTGTCTTTTGAAAAGACTTATTTTCGTGTGCTGTGTGTTTTGTTTTGTCTATCTGGCTGTCACGTGAACCAGTAGAAACAGTCCTCGCACTGCTGTTATAAATGTGTATCTGTCTGGCCCCTGCACCAGTAGAAACTGTCCATGCACTGCTGTTATCAATGTGTATAAATACTCTTGGTTTGCATGAATAAAGTGGGATGTCTGTGTAAGCATGCATGAAGTCTGTGTTCATTTAGACCCCCCAGGCCTGAACGCTCCTCGGTAAACCACACTTTCTAGCTCATAGTAGCACAGAATTAAAAGTTACTAGAAGTAAATAATTGTAGAAGAGTCTGAAAGGGCTGGCGGAGATCTGAAGACATAAATATGAGATTCCTAAGATACTTGGAAATCTAACACTAATTAAACTTTTTACCTTCAGATGACGAGTCTGCGAGTGTTGTCTAATTTCCACGTCAATTTGACGTCTCCTGGCTGGGCTTTTCAGCTTTCTTCTCAGCTTTTCTGGACAACAAGAAAACCAGAGGAGGCTCATGAAAAAAAGTCACCCTGAAGACTGTGTTAACATGCAGGTGGTTTGCCCTTTGTTGTGCAGAGTGAAAGACCGATGCAGCCTTACCACTGACTGGTAGGAATCATCAAGAATTTAGAATTAGAAATTTATGAAGTCATTGTGTATTGCTGTCTGTATGGAAGGGAGTCAATGATATAAGAAATGTGTGTATTACATTGAAAGAGAAGTATTACATGGAGCGATTTCTTATAAGAAGTTCCAGGAACTTCGCCTCTGCACCAGCAGGGATATTTGTGTTTCTTGGATCACAGCTTCAAAACTAAGATATATAACAACGGATATATATGTATGTGTGTGTGTATGTATATATATATATATATATATATATATATATGTGTGTGTGTGTGTGTGTGTGTGTGTGTATGAGAGAGAGAGAGAGAGAGAGAGAAAATAATGGTAAAAAAATTTTGCTAACAGAAAGAGTCTGGTTCAAGCAATAAATAAGTAAAGAGAGTACTTATTAAGAAGCGCAGGAGGTGGGTTAACAAGTGGCATGCCCCATTGACTCATTCCATCATATCAGTGATACATGATATATTTGGCAAATTTAATGCACAAGTAAATTTTACTGAGATAAAAAATAAAATAATTATTTAAAAAAAAGAAGGGAAGAGAACATGGTATATCAGACCAAATTGCTGTATGTGGACTCGCCCTCACAGGTAAACTCTTACATTCTTAAGGTTTGCTCTATTGATCCTATAGGTTAGATGATTAATTGAATGTCTACACAGTCAGCGGTGGTGGGTTTTGTTTTCCTTTGTTGGTATAAAAAGAAACTGAATGATTGTTGCTTTGTGTCAGTCGGGTTGTTCCTATTCTTAATAAAATATTTTGGAAACTTATAGAAGCTATAAAAGATAAAATATGTGGAAAACGTGTAGCAAAGCACATCCTGTGACAGGGTGCTCATATGTTGATCCTAATATCACATTTATATCCGCAAAAATAGCCTTAGCGGTTATTTTGGTCATTATTTCGGTCATATAGCGGTCATTATTTCTGTTTTATGATTAATTCAGTTGAACTGTGAAAGGATTCTGAAGTTCTGATGTATTAATAGCATTTTAATTTCTCTGTTAATTGTAGTTATCTTATTTTGTAATGATAAAATGGGGGAAATGTGAGGGGAAATTACAAATTTTTACTTTGTAATTTTTACTTTTGTTCTTGTTCTGTTTCATTCTCATCAGAGGATAACACCTAAGAAGGCCATGTCATGTCACTTAGATTAGTACAGAATGTGTATCTGCTTACAGAGACACAAACATGTTCTTCAATTCAAGGTTCATCTGCACATCTTAGAAGATCCTAAAACAAAGCCTGTTTGAACTGCCTCAAATTTATTCTTATCGGTACACAGAAGTGTTATGCTCTGCTTTTCATATATATATATATATATATATATATATATATATATATATATATATATATATATATTAGTAGTGGTTCAGCACAAGCGCTTCAGAGCACTCCCGTTATTCTATTCTGTATTAACCATCTTTCTGTAATAAACCTTTTTACCTTCAGAGGACGAGTCTGCAAGTGTTCCACGACATTCCCAAATATGTTTACACACAAATGGAATTTGTCTTGGCAACAGGAGCTTCCAGAGCAGAAAAAAGGAATATCACACAATAATAATAAAAAAAATGGTAATAAACTTATAACCCCAATTCTCAAAAAAAGTTGGGACAGTATGGAAAATGCAAAACAAAGTCATTTGAAAATCCAGTTCACACTGTACTATATTGAAAACACATTTGATGTTTTACTTTGTGAATTTAATTTAAAATCTGATCACTGCAACAAACTCCAAAAAAGTGAGGGATCGGAGATCATATGCATTCAGAAGCGGTTTTCGGCCTCGCCCTGTTTGCAAAGAGATTTGACCGGATTCCTTGAATATTTTAATTATATTGTGCACTGTAGAAGGTGCTTTACCCAAAATCCTACCGATTTGTTTTTGGGGAATGTTTTTCTCAAAGTGTTGGATTATTCTCTGATGCATCTGTTGGCAGATTGGCGAGTCTCGACCTGTCCTTGCTCTTGAAGAACTAGGCCTATTTTGGTGGCTCCTTATATACTATGATTAGACGATTGACTCACCTGTTTCACATCACCTTATTTCAACTTCTCACATTGCTATTAGTTCTAAATTGCTCCTGTCCCAATTTTTTTGGAATGTGTTGCATGCATCAATTTCAAAATAATCGATGCAGTTGATTGTTAAACGTCGAATACATCGTCTTTATCCGTGTTTTGTTTAAATACAAGTCAAAGTACATTTACAAATCACTCCACTTTGTTTTTATTAGCATTTTCCATACTGTCCCAACTTTTTCGGAATCGAGGGTTGTAAATATAATACAGTACTAAAGACATAGCAGTGATAGACAGGATTATGTATGTACAGATATGCTATTTATAGATGTACAGTTATGTGAACACAGAATACAGAACACATATATGCTATTTATAGATGTACAGTTATGTGAACACAGAATACAGAACTCAACCAACCAAGGGTGAAAATGCTTGGGGAAGTGGACGAGGGTGAGTTAAAGACCGTACTCGAACATGACCCATCTTCCATCTTGTTTTTCAGGTCAGTGTAGCTTCAATTATCTCTGGCTCGATGCGGCAGCGTCTTGATGTCCTGTCCAGATAACTCTCGTCTCCTTCGTTCCTTGGTGTAGGAACAATGCTTGGTGTAAAACTGATTTGTGGGCAGGGTTACACATCACCTCGGGTTGTGATGTCACTAATTAAGCTCCACAGCTTTGCACCAATCACTTCTGATATGTAAATGATTACTTATGATTACGATAATGATGATTATACCTCCAAAACCGTGTGGAGATCGGAACCGGAGCCAATCGAACCTGAACTGTGTCCTGTGTGTATGAACAGTTATATCGGGGATATAGAGAAAGAGAGTTACAGAATCAGGGCGTGTCCCAAATGCTAATTAACATCCTAGTAATATGATGCTGCAAGAGCGGACTTCCTCAACGTCACTCGGATGTTATGGTGCGTAGGGCGGAAGCGGTGCAGTGCTGTGAGGATCGATGTGTAGTGCTCACCCTCTTTCACACACACACACACACACACACACACACACAACTGGTTGTCAGGTACTGTAGGAATAAGAAATTCATATCTAGTTTTGTTTACGTTGCACTGATTTAATAATCTGTGTTCTGGGACATTTAGAAACCCGAGCAGAAAGACAGACAGAAAGAAAAAAAAAGCATCTTACCAATAAGAAACTCCATTTTGTGCAGTGAGAGACTAATTAATTAGTGAGTTTATTACAGCAGCTGTACATAATAATCCTACAGTTTACACACATGCTCAGATCAGCAGAAGTCCAGCACTGCAGTAAAACCTGCCGTGCTCGTTACGAGCATCGCGTCAGAAAAGAATGCGTATGTGCAGCGTATATTACACTTCCATAATGATGATCATTTATTCATGAGTTATGTTTTCGAACACTCATTTTGGTGAACATGACATGACCTGCCTGACAAGACGTTTGAGACGTAATAAAAGTTGAGTAGTAAAGCAAAGATGTGATTAGACGTTAAATATCCTGTGCACCCTAAATGCAGTCGAGGTTAATGTAGCTAACTTTCCGCTAAGAGGCTAGTCAGCTAGCTATAGCTAACTTTCCATAACGGGTGCACTTCAGCGCCTCCTGCTGGCGTAGTCCAGCTTGGTGTTCGTTTGGGTTAACTACAATAGACTTTGCAAATAAAAAGAAATAAATTCCAATACACGTTGCAACACCTTTTGGTGGGGGGGCATCCATAAAACGTCAGTTACGACTGACATCAAAAATATGTAAAATACTAGTTTCTGATTGGCTGGCGCTGTTTTCTTATCGAGGTAACAGAGCTCCAAATTTGATCAATACTACGTATTCATACTGCGTAACCATCATAAATACTATGTTTGTTTTTTTTTAATTCTGCAGCAAGAAATGACACTGTCTGAGATGTAACCATAGCAACGTCTTTACACCACGTCTCTGACTAACAAGTGCACGCATATTATTTGTAATTTTAAGATAAAGAGCAATACAGCAAGCTTTGTACATGGAACAACATACACAAAAAAAGCACAGCCTCTTTTCAAACTGTAAAGAACAAAAATGGTTTGTTTTTAAAAACGAATAACAATAAAACGATCCGGCGCACACTGACAGATGATTCCAGAGTAAAAACAGCGGTTCTACCCCAAAAACCGGATCTTTAAAGAAAACGAGAGCCAGAACACTCATGCTGTAACATCAAACGCGCACACACACACACAGCCGTAGCTGCAACGAGTGCCATTTAAAAAAATAAAATAATCCATTCTTGGCTCCATATCTGATGGAGGATGTCGAGGAGCGAGGGTTTTCCGTGTCAGCATTTCAACACCCAGCGTCCGACGTCCTCCTTCTTAATCTTCGTCGTCCTCCTCGTCCTCGCTGATGTTCTGACCATGAGTGGTGACGATGTCGTGGCGTGGGCGCTTGGTGCGCGGCGAGGCAGGTGGCGAGGTCTTGGTGAAGAAAGGGAGGCGGAAGGTTGGCGAGGGCGAGCGCTCACGGGTCGGGCTGCTGCTCGGACTGTGACGAGGACTGATGGCCTGCAGCATGCGGCCTTTCCCTTCCTTCAGCATGTGCTTCTACACACACCAGGAAAAAATTTATTTTTAAGTAAAGTGTTGTGTGAATGAGCTAAAATTCCTGCCAGATTCCTGACAAAAATTTGCGCATCATCACCACACGCATATTAATATTTAACCACGCCCACAAATCTCTATAAAAGACTCAGAAAGAATGGAAACGGTGAAAGAGCACCCACTAACTCGAACGCCTTTTATAGGGTGCCATTACTTTTCTCTTCAAAAACAGATTATCCAATCGGTCTTCATTTACGGATTTATTCCATACTTAATTACGGAGCGACAAAACGTTTGTTCTAATTCAAATGCGTAAGTGATTTAAACGTTCATATTAGCCGATTTCCTTATATGGACGTTTATGCAAGGTAGGATATAAAAGGTTTTTCCTCTTACGGGCAGCGCGACTCACCAGTGCTCCCTCAGGCCCAAACATCTGCAGGAAGTTTCCGATGAACTCTCGGGATTTCTCCTCCCACTTCTGGATCAGGTCGATGCTCTTCTCCTCCACCTTCTGCACGAACTCTTTGCTCTTCTCCTCCACGTCTCGCACCTTCTGTTTCACCTTATCCACACGCTCCTGCAGGTGGTACTTCTTCTCCTGTGGCCGGAGAGCAAACACGCAGCGTTGTGATTGTGTGTGTGTGTATGATACAGAGAGAGAGAGAGAGAGAGAGAGAGGAGTGTAGTGGGCAGGTCAGGATGAGGTGAAGACTCACATTGATGAAGCTGACGTTGAGCTCTTTGGCCGTGTAGCCGCGCTGCAGGTTTCTCCTCACATATACATCGTAGTTGCAGACGATGCGTGTGATGATGTCAGAGGTAGAGATGCCCTCTGTGCGCTGGGTCGGCGCAAACATACCTAAACACATAATAAACACGTGTACGTATATGAGAAGAAATAAAGGGGAGTGGAAAGGAATTTATTCTCTGAATAAATACTGTGTGTGTGTGTGTTTCCCTCACCTGCCTCCTTGATGTGTTTGTACACGTCATCACTCCCTGCTGAGGAGTACGGGATATCATCATGAGCAACAAAGTCAATCTGAGAACACGCACATGCAGGTTAGAGCTCCAGTATAACACTCTGCACAAGTTTCATATATTTATGTCATGAAGGAAAGCCATAAATTCAGATAATTAAGATCAGTCAGGGCAGAAATAAGGGCGCCCCATTTCTGAAGCGCTGCAGTGGCTCAGCTGCATTACTGGAAGTACTATAATGTAGTATCTATACAGCAGTGTGTGTGTGTGTGTGTGTACTTAGGGAACTATTCTAGATTACCCACGATGATGTGTTTGTGTGCGTGATCCTTCAGTAAATGCAGCAGACACCCACCCGGTGTTTGGTGAGGAAGTCTTGCGTGAGGGTCCACGGTGCGTTGCGCACCACCTCGTCTACGTAGCGGCAGTGTGTGATGGCGTCATAGCGCTCCTCCTCGTTCATCACAGTGAAGCCCTTCAGTTTGTGTGTGAGGTCATCACTGCACACTGCGCACATCACAATCGTAACTCTATCAGTCTGTCACACACACTTCATCAACACACTCAGTATTTAAGGTCAGTGTGTACCTCCGACGATGAGGTGTGTGTTGGGGAAGAGGTCTTTGGCCTGCATGAGGGCGCGGGCGTGTCCTGAGTGAAACATGTCAAAGATGCCGTCTGCATACACCCTCACCGGCCTGTCAGCTAACACACACACACACACACACACACACACATAAAACACATCACCAGTCAACTTGAGCATAGCCTCTGCAAGCGTTGTTATATCACTCTGTGTGTGTGTGTGTGTGCGTGAGACTTACATGGTGTTCCCCTTCGTGCCTCCTCCATGCTGACGCGTTCATATGGCTGATCCTCCAATGAATCGAGCTGATCGGCATACGGAGCCGGATCTCTTAGAGCCTAAACCAAAAGAAGAGAAATAAATAATTCTCACACACTGTTATTTTGTTTATTAGAAAACATTGTGTTTACATTTATGTTAAAATGTTGTACTTAATGTTTAAAATTGGAAAATCAATCATTTTCAGTCCCAGAATATTTCTGTTTGGAGTATTTTTGAATTTCTAAAAGGTTTGTATTGTGCAGGTTTGTAAAGGAAATCGCTTCCACAGAGTCTCTTTTTAAAGCCCTGTGTTATTACCACAGTGTGGTGTTTATATCTGGCCCTTGTCTCTCCTTCCTCCATCTCTCCGTTGGAGTCGTCTCTCTTCCTCTTCCGGGAGGGAGTGTGGGATGAAGCGTGAGCGTCCATCGAAATCCTGCAGAAAAAACAACAAATACTCTACAGCACTCCTGCTCAAGTAAATCCGAGTAAAATAAACCGAAATTACAGTCACAATATGTTTACACCTAAATATCTCAAATGAGAGTAGACTCTATTTCAGAGAGATGTGTTCTAAAGGTTTTATAAAGCAGAAAAAATGAATCACACAATACAAAAAAATAAGCAATAATGAAATATAATAAGTGCAGTGAAATTGGAATGGATGTAAAGAAGTCATGTTTTTTGGTCATGTAACATTTTTAGATCAATTATGAAATCTTTGATGCAAGGTTTCACATTTTCATTCGGCTTTTTTTTTTTGCTGTTGTTGCTGCTTTGTAAAAGGAAATTATGGTCAAAAAAAGAAAGAAAAGCAAATGACAAATTTAAGAAAATTGCAAAATGACAAAAAAAAAAAACAAAGTGACAAATCAAAACAAATCTACCATCTTGTTTTTCAGGTCAGTGTAGCTTTGAATATCTCTGGCTCGATGGTGTAGGAAAATGGCTTGGTGTAAAACTGATTTGTGGGCAGGGTTACACATCACCTCGGGTTGTGATGTCACTAATTAAGCTCCACAGCTTTGCACCAATCACTTCTGATATGTAAATGATTACTTATGATTACGATCATGATGATTATCTCTCCAGAACCATGTGGAGATCGGAATCCGGAGCCATTTGGGATCTTTTTTCTTCCCTCAGTCATCACGATGAGGGAGGTGTCTCAGTGCGGTCATCATCGAGGGGCGTGTGTACAGATGAATAAGCCCTAACTTTCTCTGCATGAGGCCTGAATAACTGCTCCGTCACCCTGCAGCTGCTCAGACACGTACCAGAGCCGAGGCAAAAAATAGCAGCCGTCTTCCCTGGGGGTTCGATTATAACACATCTATAACACTATACATACATATCAACTATATACAAATATTAGCACAGACAAATCATGTGTGTATAATCCCAAAGTTCCTCATTCCTGCACAATTGTTGCTTCAACACGCCCATTTAAACCTCTTTTCTTTTTTAGTGAATCAGTGAGTCAAATCATTCGGCTCAGCTCACTAATAAGAGTCGACTCTGAGTGAGTTCTATAAACCAGACAATATTAAGGACATGATACGATACAGATTATGACTCTGAAGTCTTATTCAACTTTCTCACTTAAATTTAAACAACATTATTGTGCGATGCATTCAATCTATAAGTCATTATTTAAAACACGAACAAAGTTGTTACTATTATGTTAAATTATAAAAGAACTCCTGTACACATGTGGATAGAGAAACAGTATACAGCATAGATGTTGATGTACGTATACTTTTTTTTTTAAACATCAATGGAGTAACTTAATTGCCTAAATCTGATTTATTATTTAAAAAAATAAATAAACACTCATCCGTGCGAATCGATTCACCTTAAAAAAGAACCGTCTCGAAGAGCCGACTGGTTAGCTAACGACTCATTTCTACAGAGCAGACTAGCTGCTTAGTTAGTTGGCAATTTAGCTAGTTTAGAAAGACAACTACCTCCTGAATAGTTACTTGGTTAGTTAGTTAGTTAAGTAAACTCCCCTTAAACGAATAACTGAACTCATGCACATGTTCAACACTGACATTTAATCTAACCTAGCATTTACTTCATATTAAACGAATTAATATATCATAAACAACTAGCAGCACATCAAGTGAACTACTTACCCTCGTCCTGTTGTGGGTCAGGCGTGTAAAACTCCACCTAGTCGCAGATTAACGTGAATAAATGCGCTGTGAATAGGGACACTTGACGCTAGCAAGCGGACGATTTCGCCCTGCTTTACAGTTAGGGCGCAGGACTCGGGCCGCGTCCCAATTTCTCCCTTCCTCACTACACCTGGGTGCTTCAGCGTTCACAGGACGTCTAAAAGGAAGCTCGAGGGAAACAGGTGGCTTTCTAAAACACTTCGCTAAAACTTCTCAAATAATTCAGCTCAAATAGAGCACGTACTTCTCGCTTACGCTGAACTGTAAGATTCCCTACGTACTGCGTAGTGAACTCGGTTTTGTACCGGAATGTATTCGGGAGTCAACCAATGAACCACGTGGAACTTGGAAGGAACAATTATTATTATTCGTTATGACTTCTTAATGTTTTTTTTAAATTCATTGTTGTATTGATATATTTTATGATTCACCCAAATATTTTTACTCTGGCGCTTTGACGGTTACCTCTTTTGTGTGTGTGGGAGGGGAAGTCCTTATAGTTTAGAGTCCTCACTTCCGGCACGAAAAGCTCGTCCGCGTGGTGGAGATCGAAGGGTCGCTGTGGTCTCATGGAGCAACGTGGGATAAAGAAAATGAGGTTTTTAAATCCATATTTAAATTTTTTTCTTGTCTTCTGAGTCTAAATGGGTGTGTGAGCAGGTTTAGTTTAATATTCTGAATGTTTAGAAACGATTTAATTAAAATAAATGTTTAATTATTTAAACAAATAAAACTGACACAAACATGAAAAATGCTCTTTCCCCTACTTTAAAATGCATGACTTTTTTTAAAAACAATTTTTTTTCGTTTTTGCCTTTATGTGTTGCCCGTTCATTTTGATCTAGATGGATGTGGTGTCAAATAAGGCGCACAAAAACACTTGGAACGGCCTCAAATTCACAAAATCCCACTGATTTCTGTGAAGTGCTGTGACAAGGACATCATGAAAGGGCTCTTGCACAAGAGATTCATTCTGTATCACTGCAACATTGTTTAAACTCATGTCTTGCTTTTTTTTTTTTTTGGATGCAGGTAGGATTTGAAATCCCGATTATTCACACCACGAGGACACCATGAGGGTGGCTGAGGTTCCTGAACATGCTGGGTATGCTCATGTTAAACACCGGTGAAAAGATATTATGTAAATGTATTGTATTTACCATAAGATACCACTGTAGAATAATTTAATCCCAGGATAAGTCTTAGTTTTGATAAGTTTCTCACCACAATTCATTTCCATAACTACAGGCTTAAGTCTACGTATACAACCTTTTGAAGAAGACAGTCTAGCTTTTTACCTTGTTAAATTGCATCTCTGGTAAGGTCAATCACTGTGTGTGCTTTTAGCTACTGTTTCCTTCATACAAGGTTCATTATTAAAACCTCCAAATTCCATGATCCCTTCCCTTTGTTCACACTATCGAGTGATCAAGAACACACGCTGCTTGTACTGAGTTTCTCAATTGGGTGTGATGCTCTTTAAAAAAAGCAAAAATCCAGACGCTCGTCTGCTTTTTCTGCTTGAGCCTTTCGAGCATGTGGTATAATTTTTCTTTAGCGAGTTATTTGTAATGTGTAGCTGCTTCCATTATTCATCAGAAGTGAGTGAGCTGTCTATGATCGTGTAGTTTCAGTCTGGCCTTGGTGTTGCTCGTTTGTTCCTCTCTGTGACGAATGTGGTGTCAGAAAAGGCGCACAGTAAATCTTCTCATGGCGCAGAGTAAAGGCAGGACGTCTTGCTGAGTCCTGACTCTTCTGCCTCGAGAAGAACACTGTTATTTAAACCCCTAGATCTGGATTTGTGAGCCACAATGCTAGTGTTGAATATTTCCCTCTTGTTGCAGGTGGATGATGAAGAGTGGATGGAAGTGACTCCTGCTTTTGAACACCAATTACATTCACATTTAATGACTTTAGCAGAGCATTTTATTGGATTATGGGAGAAGTGCATGATGTATAGGTTTGCTTACACTACACAAATAAAATCAACTCTAAAGAGGAGGTAAAATGGAACGATTGTGTACAAAATGTAAAATCCAGTTGTATTTGATCCCTACAGTCAATTTGTAATTTTTAACATGTAAAAAAAAGTGTACTATGACTCTCAATCATATTAGATGGTCATATCAGCCTTGCTCTCTGGATTCTGGTTAATAGTACGCACTTCTACTGTTGGAACTATGTTAGCAAAAGTAACACAAGGACCTGAAGCCAATTTGTTAAATTAAGTCTTTATTGGTTCAGAAATAATCATGTGATTTTAAGATGGGTTTACTGAGTTTGCTGGTTTAAAAAAATCGCACGTTGTCAATTATTTGGTCGAGAGTTGAGCTCTGTGTCTAGCAAAGTGTAAAGCATCCAAGTTGTGTGAAATGTATCCAATGTTTGAGATTTCTAATTTCAATCTTTAGAGTGAGCGCTCAAGCTATAATGCTAGATTAAAATACAACTGATGGGAGGACGGCAAACTCACGGCACAGCTATCAATACAGTCGCAGCAGATAACATGATGGCCTTACTAACTTGCGCTCATGTTTGTGAGTAGGTTTTCTGCACGGGCTGAATTCTGGGAGGTTGGTGAGGTAAGAACGTGGTAATTTTCTTTAATCTCAGGTCTGCCGTTAGAGCATCTTCATTAAAAGATCCACAAAAAAAAGGTTCTGGAACTCAGCCCATATTTTACTGGAATTTTGTACAGTTATTTTGTGAGGGATGATTATTACTATAGAGTGCTGGAATCATACCGTCTGAAACAGACTTTATAATGTTTGAAACACACTGTGTAGTTGATTTAAGTGATTACTATGCAGATGCGTTTTATCTCGTCATTTGTGTTAATTTTTAATGCCCCCCTCCCTTGTAGTTTCCAATAAAGCTTGCTCTCCCATTGCTGTGTGTGTGTGGTTTCATCATATGTTGATTTTAAAGGAGAGAAAATGTGTATGTGACTGGCTAATTATTCATTTAAAAAGCACAAATCAATTTCCTTAAGCATTTCCGCAGGGTTATAGGACAGGAACTGCAGTAAGAGCTGCTCTATAAGGTCAGAAGGTTGAAATTACATTTAAAAGAAAGTCTGAATATAGAATGTAGATCTAAATGTAGATAAAAATGACCAGCTTTATATTTGTGAATTAAGTTTTAAGAAAGATGGAAATGTAGTGCGCGATGCCTCCTGGGATAGGCTCCAGGTTCCCCGTGACCCTGAAAAGGAGTAAGCGGTTGAAGATGGATGGATGGAAATGTAGTGCTTCATTCGGTGGGCTTGTTAGTTAGAATGTTAATGATTTTATAGATTCATGTCGCTCTTCTTAAAGGTGTCTGTTTCTATCTCAAACACACCTGTCCATTTATAACAGTCTTAATCACCAAAGTGACTTCTGCCTAATTTTATTAAGGTAGAATTTAATTTTGCAAAATGTTGGTCATTGTGTGAACTCCTGATATAAATGTGTATGTATATAAATTTGTCTGAATCAAAATATTATTTTATTCACAATTATACTCTAATACAATGATGTATAATATTGATAATTTATCTTTAAAAATCTTTTAGTCGCGAATCTGTTTTGCACTGCGTGATGACATCACAGCGTCAAACCTATCCCGGAAGTGAAATCACCCTCAATCTTTTCAGCTATACGCATTTTTAAAACAAAATATTTTGTTTGTGACTTTAATTAATAGAAACGCCAAAGCATTTTATGCGTCCATTTAAAACTCTGCGACACACTTCGTACTAGAATTCAAATTCGAGTGGAAACGGAACTGCTTCGTTTATCGATGGGGATTTTTACTTCCGGTGTCAGTAACGACCCGTGGTAAAAAAAAAACGCATACAAAAAGTTGAGGTGGCTTCATATATCTAATCAATAAGTTTAGAAAATCAGAGCCAATAAATGTAATTGTTGCCCCTTCTACTTATTGTATGTAGTGGTTTAGGTTGTTTATATTTCTTATGAAACGCAGATTTTCATTTCTTTCTAATTTTTACCGTCTGTAACAATTACGTGTTACAGCAGAAATGTTGGTACAATATATTCTAAAATGAGGAGTTCGTTAATTAATTTCTGTCTTCATCTTTAGATATTAAGTACGTTACACAGTAGTTTTGACCAATCTTATTGTGAAACAATATTTTTGTATCTGTGACGTCATACCGCCATAAATGTGTGCGTCTTCGTTTTGTTATTTACCAACGTGTTTAATTAGTGATGTGAAATTGATTAGGGAAAGACTCAAATTTTATATCATTGCGAAGACTTCTGCAGCAATAAATACAGTTGTGATAAGATTAAAATCAGATTTAGGCTTTCTTGTGATTTTAGAAAGCCAGTAGAGAGAAGTCAGGAAGCAAAGGGCAATAAGCTAATAAAGTGGCTGAGGAAGGTGTGGAGCATCAGGGTGAACGTGTGAATAACCAATACAACATGAAGAAATTAAGCACGTATTGTTTTATGCTCACTGGTTCCTGACTTTTCGGACACACTTATAATATCAAATAAAAAAAATTACATACCTACAAATACAAACAAATCTAAGAAGAAATAATATTATTAATAATACTAAAGTGGAAATAGAGGGTTGCTAGCTACTCCAACAGTCTGTATTGTTAGTGTGTTAAAACGTGTACAGTATTTATACAAATGCATGATTACTGTGAGGTTACATTTGTTTGTTTTGTGTGCGTGTGTTCTATGAGCGCAATGAGCACTTCCGCCCCTGACCACCAGAGGGCGGATGTCAGGCTTTTCCGCGTATCCACTTCGATCAATCAAAGCAATAGAAAACCAGGAGCGAGCTTTAGTGCTGGTGGAGGAAAGAGAAAAAGGAAAACAAACACGAAAACTCAAAACGGGTTTTCCAAACGACTTAGAACTCGTATAAGTCGTGCGTATTTGTAATTAAGTGTGAAGAGAGAAGAGATGGAAGAGCAGAGGAGGACTGGGGCTCGGGGGTAGTTCGGCTTTTGCGCGTTGGAAGGTTTCCTGGCAACTCCCGGGGAAGAAAGAAAAGGAAAAGTCGGGTGTGGGTTTTTTTTTAGGAGGAGAAGGAAACGCGGCCCCGGGTGTTGGAGGGGCACTGATGCCCACCGTGTCCTCTCTCTCCCCGGCTCTCTGCCATGGGGGAAACTAAAGTGATCTACCATCTGGACGAACAGGAGACTCCTTACCTGGTGAAGATCTCCGTCCCCGCTCACTCGGTCACCCTCTCCGACCTGAAAAATGCCCTCAAAAAACCCAACTACAAGTTTTTTTTCAAGTCCATGGACGACGACTTTGGGTGAGGGTGAATTATTATTATTATTATTATTATTATTATTGACGTTTCTTCCAGCTTTTCTTTGATGTGAAACTTCGACAGTTTCTTCCTTGGCTTGTGTATTTGTAGCGCGCGGCGACTTTTATGGTCTTCAGCTGCTTTCAGGCGTAAAACAGGTTTAAAGCTGGGGGTTTATCCTCAGTGTTTACTCTCTCGGCTGCGAGTTTACAATCAAAACATCTTCAACATCGGCTCTGAGACGGTTAAAGTCATTTAAAGCAGTGTTTGAGCCTAATAAACAAAGTCGGGAGGGGGGATTAGTCTGCTTTGCTGTGTGTGTGTGTGTGTGTGTGTGAGTGAGTGAGGGAGAGAGAGACAGTTGCTCAGCGTGACTACATCAAAATGTGCTACATTTATGACGTAAGACTTTTCCAGGCGCTGAATAATTTTGATGACTTCATGAAAAATAGGGTTTGGGGCCCGTTTCGTTCTTTCTTTTTTTTTTTTTTTTTTTTTTTAGTTAAAATTTTTTTTTTTTTTTGCGAGTGTGTGGTCCCTTGAATGCGTTCTTTTGTGACCTGCGCATGCGCAGTGCAGACGCCATCTGTGGCCCCCACGGTGACGCACGGTTTGAACGATACATCGTAAAATTTGACACACGCCTTGTATAAGATACATGTCGGTCTTATTGTAAATAAGAATCAAGACTACGATTTCTCTAACAAAGTTCGAACTTGTTTTGTGTGTTTACAAACTGAATTCAGTCCGAACAACAACAGAAAATCTAAATATTTTCGGACATCAAATGGGGCTAACGTTAGCTATAGCGGAAACCATCTGGCTGGATATTTTAAAAATTAAGTGGGAAGTGTGCATTTTTAGCGCTAAACGTTGCTCTAAAACCTGCAGTGACTTGAAGTTGAATACCAGAAGATTGAGGCAGAATTCTGCGAATTAAATGAAACAAAATAATATTCTTTTAAATAAACTTATTAAAGACACGTCACATACAGTATCACACAAAAGTGAGTACACCCCTCACAATTTTGTAAATATTTGATGATATCTTTTCATGTGACAACACTGAAGAAATGACACTTTGCTACAATGTAAAGTCGTGAGTGTACAGTTTGTGTAACAGTGTAAATTTGCTGTCCCCTCAAAATAACTCAACACAGTTATTAATGTCGAAACCACTGGCAACAAAAGTGAGTACACCCCTAAGTGAAAATGTCCAAATTGGGCCCAATTAGCTATTTACCCTCCCCGATGTCATGTGACTTGTTAGTGTTGCAAGGTCTCAGGTATGAATGGGGAACAGGTGTGTTATATTTGGTGTCATCGCTCTCACACTCCCTCATACTGGTCACTGGAAGTTCAACATGGCATCTCATGGCAAAGAACTCTCTGAGGACCTGAAAAAAGAATTGTTGCTCTACATAAAGATGGCATAGGCTATAAGAAGATTGTCAAGACCCTGACACTGAGCTGCAGCACGGTGGCCAAGACAATACAGCGGTTTAACAGGACAGGTTCCACTCAGAATAGGCCTCGCCATGGTCGACCAAAGATGTGCATGTGCTCAGCATCAAATCCAGAGGTTGTCTTTGGGAAATAGATGTACGAGTGCTGCCAGCATTGCTGCAGAGGTTGAAGGGGTGGGGGGTCAGCCAGTCAGTGCTCAGACCATACGCCGCACACTGCATCAAATTGGTCTGCATGGCTGTCATCCCAGAAGGAAGCCTGTTCTAAAGATGATGCACAAGAAAGCCCGCAAACAGTTTGCTGAAGACAAGCAGACTAAGGACATGGATTACTGGAACCATGTCCTGTGGTCTGATGAGACCAAGATAAACTTATTTGGTTGATTGAAGTTGATGGACTGGCCAAGCATGTCTCCCTGACCCAAACCCTATCGAGCATCTGTGGGGCATCCTCAAACGGAAGGTGGAGGAGCACAAGGTCTCTAACATCCACCAGATCTGTGATGTCATCATGGAGGAGTGGAAGAGGACTCCAGTGGCAACCTGTGAAGCTCTGGTGAGCTCCATACCAAAGAGGGTTAAGGCAGTGCTGGAAAATAATGGTGGCCACACAAAATATTGACACTTTGGGCCCAATTTGGACATTTTCATTTAGAGGTGTACTCACTTTTGTTGCCAGCGGTTTAGACATTAATATCTGTGTGTTGAGTTATTTTGAGGGAACAGTAAATTTACACTGTTACACAAGCTGTACACTCACTACTTTACATTGTAGGAAAGTGTCATTTCTTCAGTGTTGTCACATGAAAAGATATCATCAAATATTTACAAAAATGTGAGGTGTACTTTTGTGAGATACTGTATGTATATATGTGTGTATGTGTGTGTATATGTAAATAAAAAATATAACCACCAGGGTACGCGGTTCGAGTCCCGTGCGGCGTTTGCATGTTCTCCCCGTACGTTGGGCTTTCCTACGGGTACTCTGATTTCTTCTCCCATTCCAAAGACATGCATGGTAGGCTGATTGGCGTGTCTAAAGTGTCCGTAGTGTATGAATGGGTGTGTGTATGTGATTGTGCCCTGCGATGGACTGGCACCCTGTCCAGGGTGTACCCCGCCTTGTGCCCGATGCTTCCTGGGATATGCTCCAGGTTCCCGGTTCCCTGTGACCCTGAAAAGGAGTAAGCGGTAGAAGATGGATGGATGGCTATAATGTGTGTGACGTCGTCGTACGTGCTGACGTCAGGTAGTGCTAGTTAAGCACTAGCTAGAGATAAACGATACAGGTGGTGTAGTTTCAGTATCAGCTTGATAGCAATATCATCTCGATTGCAAAACACTACACATTTGTTGTTAATCAGTGTAAAAAAAAAAGTAAATAGTCTGTCTTTCCTTCTTAAAATGCGTAAACAATGTTTTATAAATACCGTCAGAAAATTTCAGCCATTATGAAATACAAGATTTTTAAATCTTGTAACAGTTCCTGTTAGGCCAAGCAACAAAAACTATATGTCTCCGGGGGGCACAAACTTTTGCAATCGACTCATTGTATTCGCACCAGCTCCCGTACACGAGCCTGAGAACCTGTTTTGAGTAAATTTCATTGGGAGTGCAAAAGTTTGTGCCCTTCTAACGAATATACAGGACGATTATTGAGTTCAGATTCTAGGCAATGTTAATCGTACTTAATAAACCCGAAGCTGTTCGAAAATTTGCACCTTCTTTCTGAATGTGATGTGAATGTCCTCTAATAATTTGTATATCCAAATTATTGTAGCGCTAAGGGAGTGTTTACAAGTTTGCAGGACCAAAAATATTTTCTCTCAAAAACACGGGCCGAAAATGATTGACATCCCTTTGGAAATATTTTAAATTAATGCGGAAAAAAACAAAAACCACATGTCCTGTTTTTTTAACACAGATGGTGATTTTTTAATTATTTTTTTTTTGCATTTTTTAATGAAGGTTCTGCACCAGTGATCAGGAGGTTATTAGTTCAACTCCCAGCCCTGCTGGTGGTCCTTTGAGTGTGTGTGGGGGGGAAACCCTTTAAACTGCTTCAACCGCTCGCCTCTGTTTTCATCTCTGACCTCGTTGTGTTGATTTATTCTAATATATTCACAGCGTTTTCCTCCCGGGATTAAAGCCGAGCTCCGCTGCTGTTTGATTGATGTCAGAGCGATTTGCTGATATGTCCATAATTCTTTTTTTTTTTTTCCTGTAGGGTGGTCAAAGAGGAAATCACGGATGACAACGCCAAACTGCCCTGCTACAATGGCCGTGTGGTGTGCTGGGTGAGTGTAAACACACACGCACACACACACTCAGCATCATTTCTGATCTTCTTTGCATAATAAAGCAGAGGATTAATGAAAACTACACTGCTGAGTGTTTGCGTGTGTGTGAGATACAACCCAGAAAAGATTCATGACTTAGAGTATTAACATTCCAAATCAGTTCATTTCTCACATCATTGTTGTATTTACCTTAAAAACACCGACAAAACCTATTTCATGCTTCACGGAGAAATTTGGTTCACGTAACAGGCAGCGTGAGACATGGGGACAGCGGCTTTAACCTCAGCTCGTGTTTTAGGAAAGAAATAAATTAATTAAAAAAGCAATTCAGCAGCTGGCTCTGTTTGGAAGTGCAGTATTTTTCCATAATAAGTATAATACTCCTTTTTTTTTTTTTTTTCTTCCTTTCCCCCAAAGAATTTTCCACAACAAATTTGATTTCCTGAAAGCACGAGCCTCCGCTCAATACCCGTCTCACACAAATAACACGCGCTCTTCTGTGTAAAAGATGGATTTGTCGGTGATGTGGAGTTTATTTCGTAGCCTAAAAAAGCCAAACAAACTAATGATTAATAACGATTAAATCAGAATTTCAGTTTTGCCTGAGAATCTTCATTTCACTGCCATGAAATGTGAAGTGCTCTCCTGAATTATCAGTACCCTTCACAAAAAATGACCACATACAATCAGTCCCCTTTGAAAATATTGGAATGGCTAGGTCAGTCCTTTGTGTTTTTGCTATACGCTCAAGATGTTAGGGTTTGAGATCAGGAGATGAATACGAGACGATGGGATCAGGATTTACAGCTTTCATTTCCTCGTATTTACATCTAGACGTGTTAAACAACTTTGGACATGAACATGGCACCTTTTTGTCTGAACCCATCCATTTTTCAAGTGATCCAAAATATTGGATCTGTTAAATACTGTTAAATGGAGTGTTTAAAGTGTTGGCTCTGAAGGTCTAGGCTTGGTTTGAGGCCTGGGTTTCACTTGTGAACACTGGATTAGTGTTCTAAAGGACATACCAACATGACATTTTGATGCTGAGAAAAGAGTGGATTTTTTTTATCTTGGCCTGAGTTTTGATATTTATTATTTTCATGCAGTAAGTTTGAGGAATATTTCCTAAACACACACACACATTAATGAAACCCCAGGCCAGCTGGAATTCCCTCCAGACGTGGAAACATCTACACGCGTCGGGGCTATTAAGAAGTTTTGACTTCCTCGAGCTGTGTTTACGGCGTCTTTCGAACACTTTGGAT
Organism: Noturus placidus; assembly: GCA_022414735.1. Taxonomy (NCBI): domain Eukaryota; kingdom Metazoa; phylum Chordata; class Actinopteri; order Siluriformes; family Ictaluridae; genus Noturus; species Noturus placidus. The sequence goes on from JAFFST010049710.1 coordinate 24,525, forward strand.
TAGCTGTAAAAGTTGAACAATTTTATCAGTGTTTTCATATGACTGAAATCTCCTTGTTTTATTGCAACGTTTACGGCGATATCACAACGATCGGATTTATACAATTATACAGAAATCTTCCAGTGAAAAATATTGATTCTGTATTGATATATTTTGTTGTACTCCGAAAAGTGTATGAGAATCAATAAAAATTATAAATAAAAAAAAAAAAAGAAATCTTCCAGTGAGCAGAATATCGGCGTGTAATGGCATTTCTATATTAGAATTTTTTTATATATTGTATAACTGTGAAGACTGTTACTGGCATAAATAAATAAAAACAAGGAAAACACTTGTAGTAGTTTTGTTTATTGGCACCTCTTAAATAGCTGCTAGCACGGTCATCCTCAGTTTTAAACAACACATGTTTTGAGAGTCTACTTTTGACCGTGTCCCGTTTCCCTGAGGTATAAATATGACGTGGCACATGTGAAAAATACCATGTTCTTCCGTGGATGTTGACCTGCAGTGGGAAATAACCTTGACCACGTTTAGTCGTCATGGAACGTTTATCAACATCCGGAAACTCAAAATCTGCAAAGGTTTGTTGGTATTTGATTTGTAAATACCTGAAAAGTCAAGTTTTTAGAATCGCGCGTACACAATAAGCTGCTCCGGAGATACAGTTCAGAAAAAAGCAGCTCTAGAACTTCAACAGATGAAACCACACTTGATTGTTGGGCATGAATGTAACGTCAGTATTAGCGTTGTGAACGGTAGTCCCCTTAGTCGCTGTAAAGTATTTAGGTAAATCAGTGAGGCTTTGATGACTTCATGAATTTTATCCCAGAACCTGGTTGCCTATGCAAGGTGTTTAGGATCTGATTGTAGATTGGTCTTTTGTGTGTGTGTGTCTGTGTGTGTGGGGGGGGGGATTAGTTGCTGTAATTATGATGATGTCATATTATTTCACAAGTCTCATCCCTAACCTTGTGTGTGTTATTTCTCCCGTGTGCAGCTGGTGTCTGCTGATGGCTCGCACTCGGACGGCTGCTCAGTGGCAGAGAGTCAGTCGGAGCGTCTGCCGTCGGGGGAGAGATCTCAGGGCATCGGAGACTCCAGACCGCCATCGTTTCAGTGCGTATAGCACACCCACTACTCAAATGCTGCTTAAAGGAGCAGTTCAGTAAATAACGACCAGGTGTAAAACGGAGACACTGTGGATGAGTCTCAGCGTCTTGTCCGTGTCATCAAGACACCGTCACAATCCCTAAAGATCTGTACTGTAATGTACTTGAGGGGAAAATAGAACAAATGCAATCCATAGTGTTTTCTTGTGCTATTTTTAAACAGCCTGGCTGACGCACAGGTTTATGGGAAATGTAGTAAGGATATAGGTGTACATGTATTTGACACACTTATTGTGAATTATTATTTTTTGCTGAACTGTTCCTTAAAGCTTAAAAAGCCACAAAATAAAGAATGAGTTGGTGAAAATAGCCCTTTTTCTTGTTTATTTTTTTGTTGCCCGCACTCAGTCCTAAAGCTGCAGGCAGCCGACATGGTGTGGACGATGAGACGGAGACAGATTCGGTGGTTTCGCACAGGAGGGAAAGAGACAGGCCACGCCGGAAACACGCGCATGAACATTCAGGTACGAACTTTCCGGAATCTTACGGCGCCACATTTAAGAAGCTTTACCGTAAGTGTTTGTTAACCAATCAGATTGCGAGCTGTGTGTAAGTGAGAAAAACACAACATGGTGGACAAAATGGCGGTGACAAATGAGTCTTGCTGATGCAGGAATATGGTACGAGTGTTGTCATGGTTACAGAGTTTGCATGAGTCATGTTTGTTTTGTTTTGTTTGTTTTTCTTTTCACCCAGATCAGCACAAAAAAAGCGTAAAAGACTTAAAAAGCAAGTGTGAATGCAGCCTTGGACGGGCCACCATTGTGCTGAAGCTGTTGTTTATGCTGGTTGTCTACATCCTACAGTACTATAATGTAAATCTCTGTCATTTAAATTTCATTAGAGGTGTCATGCAAACCAATCAGAAACAGTGAGTTTTCTGCATTTAATTTCCCTTGCAGGCACAATTTGACTTTCTGTATTTTAATAAAAACAGGCTGAAGTGTGAAAAAATGGTCACACAAAGACACACACACGGGCAGCTGTATCAGAGCTACGAAAGCATCTTGAGAAAGTGTGTTGATGCTAACCACGCTAACTTGAGCCGGAGATTCAAATTCCAGCTGTTTATTGAGTTAGTCCTGGTTAAGATAACATCACTGATGCATTGTGGGATTGAGGCTGAGGAATTCGATTGCTCCATGTCTCCTAAGCAGAAAATATGTTTTTCTGAGATGTTTGAAGTTGAACATAAAACTCATTTGTGTGCTTAGCATGAGTGTGTAAAGTGGTAAAGTTAATCATTTAATAAGATTGGTGTTTTATCTAACAACGAAATGACATTTTTATTTGAAGCGTTTTCCATTCTTTCAGGAAAACGCTATGGTGACAGATTTATGTAAATGACTCCTCTCCTGATTGGCTGACTTCTGCATGTGTTTTACAGTTGAATGCATCTGGTGTTTTTAAGACTTTTTTTTTAATAGGCATTTCAAAATAATAGACATGGCCCGTGAAATCATTAATAAATTGGTGCTTGTTGTTGAATGTTTGTGCACGTTGCTGCCCCCTGTAGGTGCGAGGATGAACGGTTACTCTCGTGTGGGCAGAGGGATGGAGCTCGGGGGCTACGACGTCTGTGACAGTCGCTCTTCCCTCATGAGTAGTGAACTGGAGTCCAGCAGCTGCTTCGACTCTGATGATGACGGATCCACAAGCCGGTGAGAAACTTCACTCTCTGCTTCAATTTCTTTTCCACTTCCTGCTTCATTTCCTCCATTTTTATTTATTTATTTTTTTGCTTTCTTCCTGATTCACTATATGCCTTACTTCCTGCTTCATTTCCTGCTTCACATGATGCTTTACTGCTTCACCTCTTGGTTTATTTCCTGCTTTACTCTTTTACTTTGTATTTGATATTCTTTACCACTTCCTGCTTCCTCGTTAACATTCTATTTCGCTTTATACCTCACTTCCTGCTTCAATATATGCCTTAGTTCCTGCTTCACATGATGCTTTACTTCACCTCTTGGTTTACTTCCTGCTTTGCTCTTTTACTTTATATTTCACTTTCTGCTTCACTACTTGCTTCAATTTTTTTTCTACATGTTTCATGTCCTGCTTCACATCTTGCTTAACTTTCTTGCTTAACTTCTTGCATTAATTCCTTTTTGGCTTCTTGCTTCACTTCCAGCTTTACTAATTCACTTCCTCCAGTGTATGCTTAACTTCCTGCTTCTCATGATGCTTTATTGCTTCATCTCTTGCTTTACTTTGTTCTTCACTTCCTGTTTTACTGCTTCATTTCCTGCTTCACTTCCCTCTTCAGTGAGATCGTGAAACTCCAATCCCAGTCCATAAACCTGGGCAAAATGTCTTTAAAATGGTTTTAGGTAAATGGCGCACTTATATAGCGCTTGTATCCAAAGCGCTTTACACTGTGTCTCATTCATCCATTCACACACTTGAATGGGTTCAGTGTCTTGCCCAAGGACACTTCGGCATGTGGAGTCATGTGGGCCGGGAATCGAGCCGCCAACCCTACGATTAGTGGACAACTCGCTCTACCACCTGAGCCACAGCTGCCCACAGGTCTTAGGAGGACTTAAATGTCTATAATTTCATAATAACAAAAAAAGTTTTAGCACCTGAGATCACATGTTCTTGCGTGTAGGTTAGTTTTAAACTCTGTAGGGAATGATGTCTTGTTTATATTGTTGATGTGGATGGTTTTATTCCTCTCAGTTTCAGCAGCGTGACTGAACAGAGTGGCTCATCGCGCATGATGAGACGACACCGGCGTCGGAGACGGAAACCTAAACCCCATCACATGGAGAGGGTGAGACAGAGGAGGAAATTATTCACGTGAATATGGGGGGTGGGGAATCATTTCCCTTATTTCTCTTTGTTGCTGTTTTAGTCGTCGTCTTTCAGCAGCATCACTGACTCTACCATGTCCCTGAATATCATCACAGTCACGTTAAATATGGGTGAGTCTCATATTTATCGTGATACTTTTCTCATTACACCATGGGAACTTTTACAGCCTATGACACTCCCCCTACATTAGTAGGTGGTGCTAACATTACGTTACAGTTGTTATGGAGAAAGATATTTTACTCTGTATGATTATTTTAGAAAAGTATAACTTCCTGGGCATCAGCATCGTGGGTCAGAGTAACGAGCGAGGCGACGGCGGTATCTACATCGGCTCCATCATGAAGGGCGGAGCTGTAGCAGCTGATGGTCGGATCGAGCCCGGTGACATGCTGCTGCAAGTGAGGGGGTGGAGCTTAGGCTTGCCTGTGTGATTTGGTCGGTGGGGCTTTGAGCTTTAAATTCCACTTTTTTTTTTTGCTTCAGGTGAACGATATAAACTTTGAGAACATGTGCAATGACGATGCGGTGAGGGTGCTGAGGGACATCGTGCATAAACCTGGGTGAGTCTGGTGTGTGTGTGTGTGTGTGTGCGCGTGTTGACCTGTCTCTGATGGTGGCCAAGTGGGAATTTGGGTTTTCTAACATTTGTCTCTGAGATGTGAAACGTGTCTGTATTTGCTCTCTTTCTGTGTGTGTGTGTGTTTTTGCAGACCTGTCTCTCTGACGGTGGCCAAGTGCTGGGATCCAAACCCTAACAACTGCTTCACTCCCAGGAGTGAGTGTTTATATTCTCACACACTCACAGTCACACACAGACACGCTCATCTGGACATTCCTCAACATTATACCCACGTAAACACACTTGCATAAGCCTGGACACAATGTCTGTTTGCTCTGAGATTATATTAAATTGGTCGTGGAAGCCTACCTGAACATCGTCTCCAAGATCTTTCCTTGCAGCTTTGGAATGTACCATTTGTTTGTTGTAGTGCCCTCATGACATAATCTTCTTCTCTCTCCCCAACACCCCCAGGCGAGCCCATTCGTCCGATCGACCCTGCAGCCTGGGTGTCTCACACGGCGGCCATGACTGGGATCTACCCTCCCTATGGCATGAGCCCCTCTATGAGCACGGTGACCTCCACCAGCTCCTCCATCTCCAGCTCCATCCCCGAGACAGAGCGTAAGAGATGACCGCAAACTTTTAGTCAATAATAAGCAACAACTCTAGAGGCCACCACTAGGGGGCACAGGGCCACAATTTTAGAGACACATCTAACGTTCTAGAGCAGGGTTGTCAAACTCATTCTCACCGAGGGCCACATCAGCATAATGGTTGCCCTCGATGGGCCACATTTAACAGTATGTAACAAATGCAATGTAATTTAAAATAAAGTAAGCTACACTTTATTATATTGTTAAATAACATTCAATAATTCAATAATGTATTCAACTTACAACCATTACATGTAAAAATTTAATGTTCAGTTTGAAACCCACATTACTTGAATCAGTATTCAAGCTATTAAATCAAATAAAGAAAAATATAAACAAGTTATGATCTTAACCCTTAACTTCATTCAGAACTTTTTTCCAACACACATCGCAGGTGCACCATCTGTAGTTAGTCCCACCAACTATTCCCACGCAATTTATTTTTACTTACGGACTTCTGCACTGCATCAAAAATGTCTTGGCCCGTTGTGGTCCCATGCATGGCAGCTACATCCAAGAGCTCCTCAGTGACAGAGAGGTCCAGCTTCACGCCTCTAATAAAAATGGATCGATGCGCTGTATCCATGTTGTCTGTGCTTTCATCCACAGCTAATAGACAGCTACGGCATGTCTCTTCGGCCAGCGGTGTTGGTAAATTTCGTGCTAACTCTTTAACTCGGTCCGTGATGGTGTTTCTTGACACACTGACATTTTGAAAAGTCTGTGTCTGGTCAGGACACACCTGCTCACACACCTTTAGCATGCATTGCTTCAAAAATGCACCCTGTGAAAAAGACTTTGACTCTCAGGCGATTTTTCAGCCACAATAAAACTTGCTTTCACTGCTGCATCATTTTGGCTGTAGCTTTTGTGAGCACATTCTGCTGCACATTCTGCTGCGACTACAGTTTGCCTTTTAATTCTGTTGCAATTCTTTGTTTTTCTTGGAGGCTAAATTTCCCACACTTGGCTCCGTATTTGGTGTCAAAATGCTGACGTAGATTGCACTCTTTCACAACTGACACCACCTCATGATACAGAAGACATACTGGTTTTACACCTTGAAGTACAAACATGTATTCATTCTCCCATCATTCATGAAATTGCCTTCCTTGTGCATCAATTCTTCTCTTCATAAACATGTTAAGGTTAGTTTGTGGAGATTTCTCCATTTCAAATCGCCTTGACGTGACTGTGCTGCGGATGTAGTTTATGTGGCCCTCAGTATGATTTTTTTTTTCTCCTTCGATTCTGAGAAATAGTTTTATTCATATGTTTTGGATAGTGGAAAGGCCTACATTACCCATAATCCTCGACCACCGACGATTTGTCATGCCCCTAGGCGTCTAATACGCTGTGAGCTTCAATCTGATTGGAGAACCGAGGACCCTCTGCCAATCAGATTGATTTGTTATTATTTATTGATTTGATTGGTTGATGCTCACAGTGGCATATATTGCCGTGCTCGGGTTATTAATGAAGTGAATGAACGGCTGGAGCGTCTGCTCTGAGCGTCTCTTACAGCCGTGGACGGGTTTACAATTGGAGTCAATGGAGAACCCAGAGCGTTTCGAGGGCCAGATAAAATGACCTGGCGGGCCACGAGTTTGACACGTGTTCTAGAGAGTAAGAAATGATAGTATCGGTAGTTTAGTAACAGTTATCTCACTTGCAACAGTCACTCTGCTCTACTGTACTAGTGCTGTGATAAAGTTGAGTTAATGTTACGTTAGAGCCGAGTTAGTGTTGAGAGAAAGTTGAGTTAGTGTTTCATTAGAACTGAGTGTGGAATGTGTTTGGTTTCTCACAGCTCCATATTTTCCTTCAGAAAGGAAAATGTTCCTGCTGAATAAATATCACAGGTTTTGCGTTGAACGGTTTTTTATTGTTTTTGTTGGACGGTGTTTGCAGTTCGGACTTTTTCAATCTTTATTTTTCCCCCCTCAGGATTTGATGACTACCACCTGTCAGTCCATAGCGACATGGTAACTGTTGCCAAGGCGATGGCCTGTCCTGACTCTGGGTTAGAGGTTCGAGACAGAATGTGGCTGAAGATCACTATAGCCAACGCCTTCATTGGTACATTTACTATGGTTGTGTGTGCGTGCGTGTGTTTTACCTGTGTCTTAAGTCCAAGATTATTTTGGATCTGTGTTTTGAATGGTGTGTGTGTTTCAGGTTCAGATGTGGTCGACTGGCTCTTCCATCACGTTGAGGGTTTTACAGACAGAAGGGAAGCTCGGAAATACGCCAGTAACCTTCTGAAGGCCGGCTTCATCCGCCATACCGTCAACAAGATCACCTTCTCCGAGCAGTGCTACTACGTGTTCGGGGATTTATCCGGCAGTGAGTCTCTGAGCATGCTCAGTCCGTTAATAGAAACACACGCACGCTGTTCCTTTTGGAGAGGTGAAAAATCTTATGCTGGATCAGTGTTTGATGCTGAAACTGAAATTACAGCATGCTAAATTCATGGAAGCATTATTCTGTGTTTCAAAAGGTAATAATAATAAAAAACATGGCACCTTTTAAATACAGTATTTAAAATGCAGGTCAGTGGAATTTAAGGAGGCAAAGGCAAAACATAGTCAAATAATAATGCAATAAATTAATTAAACCATAATTAACATGCAGTTAATATATTAATGCTTTCACCTCTTTTTATAGAGGTGGTCACATGACTTCCTGTCTTCTTCCATAATTTTCTCTTTTGTGTGGTTCGTGCACATGACACTGATTTGTAAAGACATTCCCGTGGGCTTTGTGGTTGCAGATATGGCGCACTTGTCCCTGCAGGAGCATGACGGTTCGAGCGGAGCGTCCGATCAGGACACGCTCGCGCCTCTGCTCCACCCGGCCGAGGCACCGTGGCCCAGTTTCCCCTATCAGTACCCGCCCTCTCTGCACGACGCACCTCACCATCATGCCGAGCCGGGCGGAGGGAGCGCCGGGAGCCATCACAGCGAGGGTAACGGCGTCATCGCCACTTCCTTTCACGCTTTCCTTGGCTGAAAAAGCAGTCTATGAATTTCCTTTAATTGATTATTATGTATTTTTTTATTATGTATTATCACATTACCCTCTAGAGCATGTAGTATAAACTGTTCCTGTTAGCATTAAGTGTTAATAAAAATGTAGATATATATATATTTATATATACACGCACTCAGTTGATTCCAAAAGTATTGGCACCCTTAGAGAACGGACAGAAATTACTTTTTGTAAATTAAACACACTACACAATCTTTTAAAATGTTCAACTTGGCGGGGGGAAACAACACAGTGTGAAATTAAAGATTTTTTTTTCCCCCTTAGTATCTCATTACAAAGTTTTGGGAGTTTTCACTACATGCTTGTTTTAAATCCTGATCCGGTACCGGTGTGTTCTGTTCTGATTTAGGAAGCAGCGGTTCGAACAGCAGCTGGAGCAGGACTGAGGGAAAGACGATGACGACAGCGGTGGCAGCGGTGTTTGGGATGAACGACGTAGCCGATGCCCCAGAGTGCGACTTGCGTAGGGAGCGAGCACTGAGCGAGGGAAGCATCCGCAGCTCACGCTCTCACTCTCACACTCACTCCTACAGTGGCGTGTCCGGGCCACGTCACCTCTCCCATGTGCCCTCTGAACTCTCGGGCTCGCACCGCTCCTGCCTCACCACCAACGGAGAGCTGTTTGTCGACATAATGTGACTACGCCTGGATTGCGAACTACATTAAGACCATGTTTTTTTGTTTTTTTTAAGACTTTCATTTAAAATAACAGTAGAGTATCAACTGTAACATGTAGCCCTGAAACGTGAAAATTTGGATAATTTTTTAAAAATTAAAATGAATGGAGATAACAGAATATCAAACCTATCTTTTTTTTTATATACACATAGGGAGTAGGCACGTGCCGATAATCGCTTGCACGATATATCACGATATCATGATGCTGGAATTTCTAAATCTCACCACTGTTGTGTTTTATGCGAGTGCCTAAATATGCAGGTTTTCGAGATGTCTTTTGAGAAATTTCAGTCCATATGAGCGGTATTATTTGAGCAAAACAGTAGTTTTTTAACAACAACAAATACAATATCATGATAATAAAGTAAACATGGTTTATACGTAGTGTGTTTTAATTAATTTTTAACTCGGTAAAGGAATAAAAAAGACCTTTTATAGCATATTTGTTAATTTTTTTAAATCAGATTTAGAGATGTGATTTGGCTGCGAGGGTTAAATAAATGTCCTCTAATTAGGCATGTGCCGATAATCAATCAAGATATTCAATATGGACGATATGGACAAGATATTCGATATTTCGATATTAAAATCTGGTCAGTGAGAGATTGAATTACATCTCTCATCCAGATATCATGTACAAAATGTTCTTGCACCAAATTTACCTGCAATAAAGCTACACATCTAAATCATTAGTACCACCGTTTGTATACAGAACTTAAAAAAAATAGTAGAATATATCAGTATTAAAAATCCAAACCACTCTAGGCCACACCCCCAACCTGCACAATGTTAAACTGGTAGCTACGTGCCGTTAAACTGTTGGATACATTATCCTTGTAATTTAGAGGGTAAACTGTAAATTTTCATTCAAATTGGAGAACATTGGTGGACATAATCAAGTCAAGTCATTAAAAGAAAAGATAGTGTGTGTTGTAATTGTTTGGAAACGAGTGCAGATTTAACACTGGTTATCATCATCATCATCATTATTAGGGGTCCAAGCACCACAAGTGCATCGTGATGATAATCAGCACATGCCTACTCATTATTTCACCTAGTTGTAGTGTGTTTTTGGAAGGTTTTTAGCTTCTTTCTTCTTTTATACATACGTCAGTAGAGTTTCTCCTCCAGATATTTCACTTGCAAAGCCAGGAATATATTTTTTCACGGCTGTCAGCAATTATGTGCTGGGAGATTTATTTTTTGGGGGCAGGGGGGATTCACAGCAGAGTTGTTGCTTTTATTTATGAATATAGTTTTATTACACCGGTGTGTCTGTGTGCATTCAAGAGAGATCCAGCTATTGAGGACTTTCTAAAGATCTGTAGAATGATAGCAAGTCTATGTTATACCCTACTGCAGGTGCACGATCGTCTCATTGCCTAGTAGGAAAGGGAAACGTAGGGTGTTTCTTTTCTTCACACAGTGTAAATGTTCTCGAAGTGTGTAGAGATGTTTTTTGGAGTGGAGGGGTTGGGTGGGTTATGTATGAAAAAGGAGCCATGTCATTTTGACAGCGATTTGGGAATTGGCTACAACAACTAGCATGGGTGAAAATACTTGGTTAAGAACTAATAAATTTGTTTTAACAAAAAATGTGTGCGCCTTTGATTCGCTTCTAAATGATTTGCTTTTTCTAAATACTATTTCTGAAACGCACTTTGTTTGAGCCATGTTGAAATGATCTGGGTTGTTCTATTACTTGATTAGCTCTTTTCTGTGAGTCAAATTAGTTGAGTCGGCTCACCAGTGAGTCAAATAGTGTCCCAAGCGACTCTCCCAGTTTTCTCTTCCTAAACCAGATTGACCACAGATTATTTGCCATAACTATGGCTGTAATTGCTTAATGAAATGAATATTAACCTACTTTACATTTATATCTACAAGCCATGAAACGAATTGATGAAAGAAATAAAAAAAATCCTCATGTATTTGATTTGACTCAGAGAACCGATTTAAAGAGCCGAATCGTTCACAAACGACACGTCACAAGAATTTACAAAGAATCTGACTCTGGCAACAACATAT
>JAFFST010049710.1:49685-77290 GCA_022414735.1 Noturus placidus
GTTCCGAAACACTTAAGTGTGACAAACATGCAAAGGAACAGGAAATGAGGAAGGGGGCAAACACTTTTTCACACCACTGTATGTGCACGCTTAGACCGTAAAAATGTGACAGATTGGCACAAGAATTACTAACATTTCCTAATAAAATACCTAGTAACATTCTGTGTGTTGCATCCTGTATTTTTACATATTTTTTGTTAAATTGAGATAAAAACTACAGACACATCTGTGCTGCAGAAACATCTGTCTAATCTGTGTCCCGCTGTCTGAATGTGGTTGTGCACCCTGCAGGACGATGGGTAATCACACTGCCACTGAGAAAAACAAAAAGGCAATTATCAGAAAAGGCGCTGCGGCTTTTCCACGCTCATTATGCACAGAGTCGCAAATGATAACGACGAGAGAAACTCATTCCGTTTGAATCATAACTACCCGGTGTTACGCAAACCCTTTTACTTTTCATCATGTCTATATATATATATATATATATATATATATATATATATATATATATTTTTTTTTAAATAATACCCTAGATAAACAATATATGCTAGTTTAAATAATATGCTAGTTAAACAAAAGATAGACACTAGTTATACAAAATATAATATGTACTAATTAAACAAAAACTATGCCAGTTGAAACAATATACACTATTTAAACAAAAAAGTGTTAGTTAAAACAATAGTTAAACAAAAAAGTGCTAGTTAAAAAATATATGCTAGTTAAACAAAATATATGCTAGTTAAAAATATATGCTAGTTAAATCAGTATATGCTAGTTAAAAAATATATGCTAGCGAAACAAAAAAATATACCAGTTAAACAAAATATGCACTAGTAAAACAAAAAAATGCTAGTTAAAACAATATATGCTTGGTAAACAAAATATATTCTAATTAAAACAATATAGGCTAGCTAAATAACAGGCTATATGCTACTTAAACAAAGTCTGTAGTATACTAAAACACTGTGAATTAAACAAAAGAATATGCTAGCTAAAAGATATCCTAGTTAACAAAGGCATGTGCACTACAAAATACTGTATGCTAGAAAAACAAAAGAATATACAGACGTTTAAAAAACAACAACTTATAAATGCTAGTTAAGCTAAAATATTTTGTTTGCTATGTTTGCTATGAAAACAGAAAGTGACTGGGGTGTGTTAGTGTACGTTTTGCACCAGTTGCTAATTTTACAGCAAATCCTATTTGTGTTTTGCTTTAACTGTTCACCTCTCGCCATAAGTTTTGCGACTCGCTGAGGTTGATGCCGCCCGAGAAACTCTGCGTTTTGTATCGTGAGATCAGAGGAAAGGATGTGGCCTTTCCCCCTCACCAGGTTAATTATTCAGAGGATTTATTTTTAAAAACACTGCCTTAGTGCTTGATGGATGGGTTAAAAATGCATGCGGAAAATCCACAGCGGAGTACAGGAGCTTCATGAATATCACACGCACACACACCCGCACACAAACACACACACCCAAGTGTATTTTAGATTATGTGCATATCCTAGTGTCTCTCAGTCCTGACCTAGAAGCTACATGATTTTACACGGACTGGCCATTTGATTAGGAACACCTGTCCTCCTGGTCATTTAGATAACTTTATGTGTTAATGAGGTAACTCACTTAATGAGCAGCGTTACTATTTAAGTGGTCAGTAAGCGTATTTCAGAGTTCAACATTGCTATGCTAGTCTTTCTGTATTTAGTGTTTAGTGTTTTATTGGGAAAGGAACTGTGAGGAATTTCCTAATATATCCTGGATCAAAATGGCCGGGGCTTGTCTTAAACTTGTTCAGCCAATCGCAAATTAGTTCATACGTAACATCGCAGCAAAAGTATACCTTACGTTTGAAAGCTTGCTAAGCAACTTTAACCCTGGTTTAATAAATTAATGTTAAAGTATTTCTACCTTTTAGCTAGCCAATCAGATTCCTTGTTAAGATAACAGAATTTAATAGTTTAAAAACATTAGCTAGCTTGCGAGTAGCTCAGCTGCTTGTATTGGAGTGTTTTGCTAGACGTTCAATAACCTAAATATTTACCTGGCTAATGATGAATTTGCTAGAGTAAAATACTGTATAATATATAATACTGTATAATATATATATAAAATATGTAATTAACGCTAGTATTAAAGCTTAGCTGAAAAAGGAAACACTAGTGGTGATTTTAGTGCTTATTGGTGATCAAAATGACACCTATCACTCAGAAAATTCAGGTCTGTCTAATGCAGGACTGTTCTGTCTGTCTGTTTCTCTGTCTCTGTGTTCGATGGGAACAGATGGAGAGGGGTAAAGCTTCTCCAAGGAAAGAGAAGAGGAGCAGAAAGCTGTGGTGAATTTTAACGACTGAGGAGGGGGGAAAAAAGAACACTGTTACATAACATGCGAGTAAGATGAGGCTTCTGAAAATCTGAAAGTCTGCAGTTCCAGACTACAAGCACAAACACATAGATTATGTTACAGTTTGTAATTGGGAATCAAATACAGATAATCGATGTTACTAAACGAAGCTGCTGAGGTGATGTGGTGATTATTTATTTTTTTTATTACGCCGTGGCCATGAATTAATATGTTGCAGCCACTAGGTAATTTTATGAATCCATAAACTATGTATGTTATGACCATGATTTATTACCTTATTATAATATAATAATTATTCAAATTATTACTGCATTGCCCAAATTCATGGCCTCAACTTTGACAGTGTAATAATATTATTATAATATTATTATAATATTATTATTATTATTATAATATTAATAATATTAATATTATTAAAATAAAATAACAAAATGGTGGCTGTGAATGATTACGTTACCAAAAAATGTGGCTACGAATGATTACATTACCAAAAACCATAGCTACGAATGATTACGTTACCAAAAAATGTGGCTATGAATGATTACATTACCAAAGTCCTAAAGCGCAGTCCTGCGTTATATTGTGTAACTAAGAACTACACTGAGCTACCTGTATACACAGATGGTTACATAATGATTTATGATTGGTTGAGCATAATCTGATTGTGAAAACATTGTGGATGTTTTGAGATATTTTGGACTTTTGAAAGTAGAAGTTTGGACTTACAGGAAGGTAGAGAAGCATGGCACCTGACAGGATGGCCTCGAGAAGAATAAACCCAGAAGCTTTGATCCTCTGAAATAGAAAGCAAGATTAAAAGTCAATTGTCAGTAACTAATTCAATCATTTATTCCTTTTTTCCCCCCAAATGTCTTTTTTTCAGAAACACTTGATTTGGAGCCTGTCTACGTATGGACTTTATAACACATGCATAACAGGTTCATAGAATAAAGTACTGGATTCTGTGAACAGTATGTCCTTTTATTCGCAAGAGAGCATGCAATGTCCAGAAAGTAAAGACTTGTCATAGAACTTCATAACAAACTAATTGTAGTGGCATTACACTTCCTAGAAGTGTTATAAATACAGTGTATGTCCAAGCCTTTCTTGAGCACGGCAGCAAGGGCATGGTGTGAAGAGCGGCTTGTAACGTTAGTACTTTATGCGTCATGTATGTCACATGACCCTTACTCGTAAATACGTTTCTCTGTGCTCACGGGTTATGCAGTCTTTACGCAGGTTTTGCGTCTTATGGGAACTCGTTGCGTGTCGATCTCGTACCTTGTTGCGGCGGAATCGGTACACCACGGTCATGCAGATGAAGTCGAGCAGCACACACAGGCTCTGGAAGGAGATGACGGCGAGACGGAGGACACCATCCTCCTGCGCCAGGCACGGTGCATCGTCCCGACAGAACACACAGCCATCCTGACACGGCAGACATCGAGCTGGCACGTCCGAGGGTTCTGCCCCGACGTAATGATCCTGCTCCGATTCTGACACACCACAGACACACTGAATTAGCATTTGTGGGCGTTGCCTGTCTGGCACTTTTTGTTCTTATTTCCGATGAGAAACTCTAGTAGCTATATATAACTTCTAAAGCTAGCTAGCTAGTTAAATGGAACTTAAACCAGGGGGATTTACATGCTAGAGTCCATCACAGCCACGTCATTATATAGGATTAGCTACATACTAGCTACATACACTTGCCACTGCTTCCGTCCAAGCTTTATTTTTCTTCCTAGCGCCTTTATGCACATTTAACGTGAGGTCGTATAATCATGACAGGATAAGATTAAACAAACAAACAAAAAGTTTGTAAGGCTTTCTTCAGTTGTTTTTTTGTGGAAACTAATTGCAGGTAAGAGCTAGTCATGGAATTGGTCCAAGGAGTCGTCTAATCGTTTGGATCCGTCACTTCTTTACAGCGTCATACCTAATTTGCATAGCATTGAGAAGCCAAACTGCTTAAATCGTGGCTCAGGGTCACATAAAAATAGGAATGATCGCTTGTCGCTTGCGAGTGTGAACCAGGGTTGGACGTATTGTGTAAATCAAATGCCACTGTAGGCCATATCAACACCATCATCAGTCTAACGTCGACGTGTCCCAAATCACACACCATGTTCCCTGTTCACTGCGTTTACTGCCTCAGTTTGAGATACAGACTGATGCAGCTGTCGATCCCTCTGCATTTTTACCGCGCGGATGTCACTTCATTAATAAACAGCGCAGACTCGTGTTATTAGTGACTCATCACCTATTTTTAGGTGTGTGAGTGAGAGGATGAGAAAAGTGAGCAGGATTGTTGCCCATAGCAACTAGGATTCACCATGTGGCAGTATTTCTGTGGTTTTTCTCCTTGGCGCAAAAAAAAGGCTTTTTGTCCATCTGAGAATAAACACACACGTTAAACAACCCTTTGTGTTACATGTTCATGTGGAAAGAATCGTTCAGACGTTTATTTTGCGATGTTTTTTGTCATTTCTCATCCTTTTTTTGGAAAACAGAATGAATTAGACCTACAAATGCACTTCAAGGAGATAAAACGACGCAGTTAAGCAGTAACTGAGTCGTCGAACGCATCTGCAAATAAGTGATTTTATACAACACGACGTAACGAATACCTTAACTGAGGTCGTGTCCCAAATTCCACCCTGTTCACTACACATGGAGTTTGGGTTTCCTAAACACCATCACGAACTCATCATCACCCACCAAACCACACGCCCTGTCCCGTACGAGTACAGAGGTCAGTATTCAGACCTCAGACGTAACTCCAGACCTAAACACTGTTAAGACGTTAAGTGAGAGGGCAGAGTTTGTCTAAAACAGAGGTGCGTCTCAGAGGTGAGCAGTTGTTATCTGGAACATGAGCAAACGTTTCTTGCAGATATCAGGTTGAGCGAGGAGCAGTATTAAGTCTAGCGTCACCATCTTGACAGTTTGACATAACCGCTATTAACGTTTTGGCTGTAAATACGTTCAGAAACACTATGGAATGGCATTCGATACCAATATTAAACACATAAATATGACACTATTCATCCATTAATTACATCATCTACAGACGAGTGCTCGATTGGCTTATCCTTCAAACTGTGGGCAGGTGTTCTTTACAGGAGAGTGTGTCGAATAAACAAAAGACATTGTGATTATTTCATCAATTAATTAAATTTTATCAGTAGCCGACGTCCTGTACACACGTTACGATCTCATGACCTCTATGACGTACCGTGGGGAATACGGAAGCAGGCACGGGGGCAGGATCAGGCTGTATAGTACAACGGAGTGTTCAAAGTTCATAGTCAAGGAAAACAGGCTAAGGTCAGGCGATTCGGCAAATAAAATAATACAGGGCAAGGCTCTCCGAGCAGAGTTCTTTCCGGGTCTCCCCCGGGGTCGTGGACCTGGAAGATCAGGATGAGCTGCATGGAAGTCCTTAATGAGCTGTGGATCCAGTATGTCATGTTTAGGAAACCAGCTCTGCTCCTGCCCTTCCTGCACCTAGAGTTGAGGATGCTCTTGACTACGTAAGCCGGTTGCCCATCAATCTCCAGTGGCACTGGAGGGATTTCGGAGGGCACCTCTGTGGCTAGAGGTCCGTTGATGACCAATTTAAGACGTGACACGTGGAAGGAGGGAGCTATGCGGCTGTGTCGAGCCATGTGGTTGTCTTCAAGTCTTTAATGGATAACCAAATGGTTGTTAACAGGGATGTGCACTGCGGCGGCAATCAGCTTTGTGTTTGTATGTGTGTGCCTTGCGGCTTGGTGTGTGTCGGACCATACTTCGGAACCATTGATCCACTGCTGGTGATTCCGTGGGAGTCGCATTCTAAGGAAACAGTGGGGATTGGTACCCCGGTACACACTGGAATAGCGTGAGGCTCGTGGCTGAGTGTCCGAGAGAATTTTGGGCATATTCGGCCCACGGAAGAAATCTGCTCCAATCTTCGGGGTTAGAGGCACAGAAAGTCTGGAGGACTTCCACGTTCCACCTGGCTGTTAGCTTGTGGGTGATAACCCGATGTGAGATTTACTGTGATTCCCATCTTTTCCATGAAACTGGACCATACCCTGGAGGTGAATTGAGGACCCCGATCAGAGACTATCTCCTCTGGAATTCCGATGTTCCCGAATGCATGGTGAAATAGTAGTTCGGCGGTCATGAATGCGGTGGGTAGGGCGTGTAGCGGAACAAATCTTACTGACTTAGAGAATCGGTCCACCATGACCAGAATGGTTGTGTTAGCTTGGGACGTGGGTAAATCAGTCACAAAGTCCACAGACATATGTGACCATGGTTGTTCTGGTACGGGTAGGGGCTTGCCAGAAGGAAGTGTCCGTGGTACCTTGCTTTGTGCACACGAGGAACATGACGCCACCACTCTGTGTACCTACTTTCCATGTTAGGCCACCAGAACATCTCCCGTAGCAGTTGGTATGTGCGTTGTGCCCCTGGGTGACCTATACTAACTATCATGTGCGCCCAGATGACGAGTTCTTGTCGGTAACGCTCGGGCATGAATAGTTTTCCCGAAGGGCATGTTGGTGGAACTTGTGACTGGGGAATATTCTCTAGTACTTGATTAAGCTCCCACTCTTGTGCACTAATGATACATGAGGGGGGGGGATGATGTATTCTTCGTGATTTTCCACAACCTCTGTGTGGTTCAGACGAGACACTGCATCAGCCTTAGTGTTCTTTGTACCGGGTCGGTATGACAGGGTGAACTGAAACCTGGTAAAAAACAGTGACCATTGGGCCTGAGGAGGTGACATCCTCTATGCAGTGCGTAGATATTCAAGGTTTTTGTGATCCGTGAATATGACAAAGGGGTGTGCAGCATCTTCCAGCCAGTGTCGCCACTCCTCCAGAGCTAGTTCCAATCGGTGGCTGAAAGTTTTCGTGAAAAGAAAGCCACTGGATGACGCTTTGGCCTCTCTCCGAAACATTGTGAAAGAACTGCTCCTACGCCTGTCTCAGATGCATCGACACCCACCAAGAATGGTTTGGATGGGTCTGGGTGTTTAATAATGGGCGCGGTTGTAAAGGCTTTCTTGAGCTGATCAAATGCTGCATGGACAGCTGGGTTCCATGGCAGGCGTTTGGGCTTTCCTTTTAACAAGGACGTCATTGGATTAGCTATGGAACTGAAATTCCGGATGAATCTTCTGTAAAAGTTGGCGAAACCCAGAAACCTCTGTAGCTCCTTCACAGTGGTGGGTTGGGGCCAGTCCACCACTGCTTTTACCTTTACGTGATCCATGGTAACCCCCTCAGGGCTGATGATGTAACCCAGAAACGAAAGAGTGTCCCTATGGAATTCACACTTTTCAGATTTGACGTACAACTGCTGTTGGAGTAATCGTTGCAGGACCTGACAGACATGGTGAATGTGTTCCTTTTTGGAATCTGAGTAGATCAAGGTATCATCAATGTATGTGATTACATTACGTCCCAGCATGTCCATTAAGACATAGTTTATTAGACACTGGAAGACGGAGGGAGCATTAGAAAGCCCATACGGCATGACTAGGTATCCGTAGTTCTGCTAGGTGGTGCTAAACCCCGTCTTCCACTCGTCCCCCTCTCTGATCCGGATCAAGTTGAAAGCACTGCGTAGGTCCAGTTTGGTGAAAATGGTAGCAGTGCGCAGCTGTTCTAGAGCAACTGGTACTAACGGCAGAGGATAGCGATACTTGATGCAGCATTGGTTTAAGCCCCTATAGTCTATGCATGGCCGTAACCCTCCTCCCTTTTTCTCCACAAAGAAAAATCCAGTGGATACTGGGGACGTAGAGGGTTGTATGTAACCCTCTTGCACGTATTATTCCATAGCTTTCTGCTCAGTTTGTGTTAGTGGGTACACTCTTCTTTGGGGTGGCGTAGTGCCCGGAAGCAGATCGATGGCGCAGTCGTACGGCCGATGCGGTGGTAACCCACTAGCCTTTTCTTTACTAAACGCCTCGTTGAGGTCCTGGTATTCCGTGGGAATGTGGATAGTGGTAGTATTGTTAGGGCTCGCTATGGAAATGGTGGCTAGCATGATCCTAGGTGTCTGAAGACAATGTTTTATGCAATGAGGGGACCAGTGCGTGATCTCCTTATGAGTCCAGGAAATCCTCAGGTTATGGTGTTCTAACCTAGGCCTAGGATCACTGGATGTCGGGCAGACACGGTGACATGAAAAACCATACTCTCCTGATGGAGTGTGCTGGTACGGAGGTGTATTGGTTCAGTGCAGTGAGTGATGAACCCCTTCCCAATGGGGGCCACATTGATGGCTTGACTCCGGCATGGTATAATTAGTGGATGAATGGGGATCTTGTGCTTCTGTATTGTGGTCTGGTCGATGAAGTTACCCACTGCTCCTGAGTCAATCAGCGCTTCTAAAGTACAAGACAATCCTGAGTACTCTAATATGAGCTTGCGCGGTCATGACCACCTCGCTGCGTACTGGGCGGCGGCCTTGTAACAGCCAGTCAAGACTAATCGCCAGGTTAATAAGCAAGTCGAGTGTCAGCTGATCATTGTAACATGCTAGTTCGGTCACGACGTCCGGATTTAATCCCTGGAGAAACATGGTTTTGAGGGTGGGTTGGTTCCATCCGCTCCTCGCTGCTACCGTGGGAAACTCGAGAGCATAGTCCACCACACAGCGTGTCCCTTGTTTCAGGGTCAATAATTCCTCCCCAGTCTCTCTGCCGTCGGGAGAGTGATCGAAGACCATCCGAAACCGCTCCATCAGCTGAACATATGTGGTGAATGGTGCTATCTTCCTGCTGCCACTCCGCTGTGACCGAGAGCAGAGCTCTCCCGCTCAATAGTTCCATGATATGGATAATCTTCCGACTCTGGCATTTCCAGGTAGGTGGAAAAGAACAGGGAGCAGTTTAGGAGGAATCCCCGGCAGAGTGCCGGATCTCCATCATATTTCTCTGGTGGGTGGAAAATGCATAGTCGCCGCTGTAGCGACCGGCGCAGCTTTATTTAGCCTAGCCACCTGCTCAGTCAGGTTGGCTAGCTGTTGTCCCTGGTCACTTTTAATCCGGGCGTGGCCTTCAATGGTTTGCTGCCAACGCGGATCACCCCATGAAGTATTCTTTCGCGTACCATAGGAAATACGGAAGCAGGCGCGGCAGGATCAGGATGTGTTGTACAAAGGAGTGTTCAAAGTTCATAGTCGAGCAACACAGGCTAAGGTCAGGCGATCGGGCAAACAAAACAATACTGGGCAAGGAAGTAATTGAGGTCAGGGACGTAAGCAAAGGTCGAGATAACTAAGCAAATCAACACTGGAAATAAAGTCTTGGAAATACGACAGAGAACTAATCTACTGGACGTATACTTCGCAAAGTATGAATGCCTCCAAAGTCTCTTAAGAGTTGTGGTGAGAGTGAAGTGATTGGCTGCAGGTGTGTGTGATTAGAGCTCCAGAGAGGGTGAGCGCATGCGTGGGAGGGAAGGGTGTGTTGCTTCTCTGGAAATTGAGTCGTGGCTGGACTGAGATATGACAAACTCGATTTAGTATCTCTATTAATTTGTATTCATGAAACAGAGCTTGATTGCAAACAATTAAATGAAATTAATTAAGTAATTAATTAAAAATAATAATACTCTGTGCTGGTTCAAATGCTATTCTAAGCGCTGCTGAGAAGCCATTTTGCCATTAAACCAGTGACTAAACTTTTCATATCAACCTTCTTAACAGTTCTTCTTAACCTTCTTAGTCTTTGAATTTGTCGGTTTTTAAAACATTTCACAGTAAAGAAATAAAACCTGTGGCCGTGTCCCAAACCACAACACCCTATTCACTGTATGTACACAGTATAAACCAGATAAACATCAGTCCACACAAGCAAACAACAGGATTATGGTGTTTTGGACTACAACTTTTCAATGCATTATGGGATAGCAGGATATCACATAATGTGCCAAATGTTCTCCGCTACATATAATAGTGTAGTAGCTCTGTAGCGAACAGAGCCTAGATTATTACGCGTTACTCACTGGAGAAGCCTTTGAGTGCCACTCGGCTGTGTTGGTAAAACCCCCTCCTGCACTGGCATTTGTACTTGTCCAAGACAAAGCCTTGGCCTGGAATTGGTTTACACTGAGGAGAGAGAGGAAACGCTGTGAGGAGACAACATGGAGCT
Organism: Noturus placidus; assembly: GCA_022414735.1. NCBI lineage: Eukaryota > Metazoa > Chordata > Actinopteri > Siluriformes > Ictaluridae > Noturus > Noturus placidus. Next base: position 60,222 of record JAFFST010049710.1, read on the forward strand.
CTAATCAAGCCTCATAAAGTACCTCATATAATTCATTCTTTTTCTGGAAGTGCCCAATTAAGGAGTAAAACACTGTGTGTGTGTGTGTGTGTGTGTGTGTGTGTGTGTGTGTGTGTGTGTGGTGCTGTTACAGTAAGATTGACAGCTGTGCAAGCAACCGAACGGAAGAAGAAAAGGATCATTATGTTGGATGTGTTTACCTCGGGTTTAAAAAAGAAAGAAATGCAAGCTGATTTAATATCGGAGTCTGAAGAGGATTGTGTGGTTCACATAAGCAAAAAATAACTTTTTTTTCTTCTTTTTTTAATGTGTCTGCAGTGTCAGTTATGAGCATCTCGTGGATTTCAGTAAAGTTCAAAACTCGAGTCATTGGCAGAATTTATTGGTTTTCAAAAAGAACTTTAACCCCTGAGCTCACGCTAAAAGTGTCGATGATGCAGGGATTGTAAATTGTAGGCTTCTTTTACTTTAAATAGCATCTCTTCAACTCTCTCACACACACACACGCGCCTGTCTTCCCACCGAGCGAGAGCCCTCGGCACACACAAAGCCCACTTGAGCGGATTTTAATTAACACAGGACCAAGGCTCTGATTAGGGCTGGATGATAATTTGCATGCTGACACTCCTCCCTGCGGCGATGTAGGATGTTTTATCACCACCTCCAAACCGCTTTTATTAGCCTCCAAGTATCATCAGTGCACACGTATTTATTAAATATGATTATCACAGCGTGGTGTGGGATCACGTTAGACTGGAACTCCTTTGGCTGTGCGGTAATTGCAGACTAACGTCTTGCCTTTACTGTAAAACTGCACGCAGATATCATTTCAATCACGTGTGATAATGAATCACTGTCCTCTTGTGTTGTGAATATGTAAAGGCTGAGCGGGTAACGATTCCCGTCCATGTAACGCAAGACATAGAGAGATAGCGAGAGAGAGAGAGAGAGAGAGTAATAAACGTAATAAAACAGATTAAACAGCTGTGAATCAGTGAGTCGCTCCTGTAATACTGCAACGGTGTGGTAGGATTATCTCAACTGACAGACAGACAGGAGAGACAGACAGAATAGACAAATGGAATAGTCAGGACAGACAGACACAGTACAAAAAGACAGACAGATGGGAAAGACAGACAAGAGAGTTGAACAGGCAGATACACAGTACAGAAAGACAAACAGATGGGACAGAAAAGCAAACCGTTCTTTAATTTAAGAAGGAATTAAATTTTAGAAAAATTATTGCAGATGGACAGTTGGGACAAACAGACAGACAGTCAGATGGGTCAGACAGACAGGAGAGATGGATTGGACAGAAAGACAGACAGGTGGCCGGGACAGATGACCACGCAGACAGATGTCCATATGGAACAGACAGTACAGAAAGACAGACAGAGGAACAGACAGATGGACATACAGTACTGACAGACAGACAGAAAAGCAAACTGCTATTACATTTAAGAAGGAATTAATATTTAGGAAATTATTGCGAACTTAATTTGAATCCTAAAAGACAGACAGGTGGCTAGACAAAGAGTTCAGGCAGACAGACAGATGGACAGATATTAATAATAATAATTATCAATTTGTATAGCGCTTTTTTACAATGGTACATTGTCTCAAAGCAGCTTTACAGAAATATCATTTTTACATTTACAAGCGACTTACTAATGAGAGCACATTCACACACCAATGGTAGCAGAGCTGCCATGCAAGGTGCTAGCTTGCCATTGGGGGCAACTTAGGGTTCAGTGTCTTGCCCAAGGACACTTCGGCATGTGGAGTCACCCGGGCCGGGATTCGAACCGCCAACCCCACGGTTAGTGGATTAGTGGACAACCCGCTCTACCAACTGAGCCACAGCCGCCCTATCCGTCATATTACAGACAGATGGTGGGCAAGATGAGACTGGAAAGAAAGACAGGACAAATGAATAGACAGACAGATGGACATACTGGAGAGACAGTCAGGACACACAGATGAACAAACAGACAGACATGTAGACAGACAGGACAGGTGGGCAGAATCGTGTACACAGACAGACATAAAAGATGGACATACAGATGGGATGGACACACAGGACAAATGGACAAGTTGACAAGTTACACAGCAGGGACAGACATGCAGGACAGGTGGACGGACAGGATAGAGGAACAGACAGACAGAAGGGACCGATGACCAGACAGACAGAAATGCAAGCTGCTGCTACTTCATCTAAAAAGGAAATGAGTAGGTTTGCGTTTTGGAAATTTAGAAAGAACATAAAGGTGAAGTCTGATTAGAAGCAGACTGTAATTTGCGGTTTGAGGCAGAGTTCATCATGTGATTTATTACGAGCTGTCCAGTCTGTAGCATAGGTCAATCAAGAGCAAGACGACATCAAAACAAAACAAAGCATAACTGAAACCAAAAACATGCACAAGTAAGAAATGCACACTTACAAAGAACAAGACTTTACAATGAGGAATGGAGACAAAAGGACATAGACTGAGCTGAACACAGAACAGCTGCACACATTAGGAAAACAAACATAAACTCACTGTGCTGGGAACTGAGAGTGGAAAGACTTCGTAACAAAGACTGAAAGCTAAAACTTACAACCAAATAACTAAAATATAACAATTATGGCAAAGATTATAACTAGCCACTAAAATACACACACACTGTATAATCTGCCAGCTCTAATTCAGTTCCTAAAGGGGTAATGTATAAGAATGACGCATGAGCAGGTGTTTATTGACGTTATCTCTCCAGCGAGAGGCGTTAACGTTGGTGCTTTCCCGCTCCTGCTGCTCCTCGTGCACGCTTAATGAACGACGGCAGATGTGTGTTCCCTCACGCCACCTTCCTACTGACTCCTGGACTAAAGTGAGAAATCCAGAAATAATCTGAACTCTCGCCGGCACGATCACAACGCGGCGGCTAATTAGCACCGCCAGAGCCGTGTTCACGCAGAAAAGAATGAATTTCAACTCATCTGAAATCCAAATAAACCTAACGAGCTCCTGAACAGCCCAGAGGAAGATCTGCTTCTGTTTGAGTTGTGTGCTGTGATTCATCCTTACACACACACACACACACACACACACACACTCACACAACCTACTGAGAAGATTTAACGGATTGGTTACGAGGCTCATTTGCATATTTGCAAACTGATTAACAGACTCTAATACATAACCGCAGGGTTTATTATGAAGTAATGCGATCTTTCAGCAGTTACGGCTTTGTGCTAGTCCATCACAGGATTGCTCCGGCTGATCTTAATTCTTATTCTACGCTCGGTTACTATGGTGACATCATGCTAATGTTGAAGATTAGCTTTATAATAACAAGTGTTACCATTCTATGTTTTCTGTTTATATTAATATTCAAAATCTGGTGGAAATTTCTGCTAAACATAACTGCTGAAACAGCGTGCCGCTGAATTCATGCCATTTCACCTGGATAAGTGAGGAGCATTAACGTTATGAACCGGTGACGTGTTTTGGGATCAACGACACATTTCGTGTTTGTCTACTCAGCTAGCAAACCACAGAGATGACGGAAAGTGAGCTAGCTGGCTACCGATCCAGCGTGGCTGAACTCTAGAGGCTACCGTAGATTCTCGGAGGCATGGCTTTGGGTAAACAAATCATTCACATATTTGTAGCTGGTATCATATAATCCAAATTGTACCTCGGAATAAATTTGTAATTGTAAAAATTCGTTTTTAGGTCGACTCACCTCCATGATGGTCAGATTGCAGCGGTGAGTGCCAGCAAACCAGCCGGTGCTGGAGCATTGATCGATGTCCACATCCTGCAGATTGACATCAACCCTTACCACACCCCTACACACACACACACACACACACACACACAAACACACACAAGAGTGTGTGATCAAAAAAATCGTACTCTACCTGTACTGTAGAGGTGAAGCGTACAAAGAAAAAGTCGATGTGACGTGATGAAATAATATCGATATCATGATAAATTATGTCAATTTCTCATATCTGAACATACAGAGTCAGTTACTATAACATCTTTATATATTATATTATATATTCATACCATGACCATAAAAAAATGATTGATTCCGATTGGCTAGAAAGTGCATTCATTCCTTTACAGAAAATCAATGATCCTATTTAAATATGTCAGAATGAAACAAATTTAACGCAGCCTAAACGGGCTTATAATTTACACTCTTCCTTTGTTTTTTATTTATCGTTTTACGGCAGCAATACGATATCCAGTATTGGAATCGGCCGGCAAAGATGACCAAACCGAATCTGATCCTCTGAAACTAATCAAACTTGTTTTGTGGATGTTGCTCAACATTAAAGGTAACTGTAAACTGATTTAAAATAAAAAAATAAACACAGAAGGACACATCATCCTGAGCAAATTTCTACAGTATTCCACTCTGTGTCATGTTGTTATAGGAAAATAATCAACTCACACGCAGCAATCAACTTTGGTTGTTTAACGTTGTGGAACATCAACGAAACCGATCAGGTCCTGTTAGTTAACATGAATGTAACTAGCATTATTTAATTAAACATTAAAAGAAACAACCAGAGATAAAGACAGGACAAAAGAGAATACTCGATACTACACACCTTAAAAACACTCAAATTCAATTCAGTGTTTTCTGGATATATATAAATATACATACATACACACACACACACACACACACACACACACACAGTCATGGCCAAAGGTATATATTATATATGTAAGGTGATCACAAACTTTTGATCACAGTACCGTTTTTGCCCTCCACCAAAGAGCTCCTTCAAACATAATCCATTAAACTCCTGAGCATACCAGGTTTATTTGGTTTTTGAGTCCTTGTTGGTTCCATATTGTACGTGTGTATGGATCATGTGCTGCTTGTTGCTGTAACAAAAAATAAAGCGTTCCTGATTCTTTCCCTTCAGGTTATTTTTAACCGCCACACTGCCTGAGGGGTGAGATGTGTAGGAGGCTTGGAGAATGAGCGGAGAACACGGAGAACCTAAGAACTGCAGTGTAAGACAGTTAACATGCACCTTGAACTCATCACACTGTATTTAAGGTAGCTCGGGGATGAAGGGTGGACGTGAATAACCTGGAAAGGTTGGTCGAGGTGAAGCTGAGCAGTGCTGGATTTTCCTTCTTACCACGTATCGAATGCTACGGGGAAAAAAAGACAATGTACACTGCTTCAAAAACAGGCACGTTTCAGGGTGTTCCTCAGTGTCACGTCGTCGCATGAAGATTGAGGAGAAACTTCTAGAAGAATACACACTCTTCAGTTTCAGACCAATCACACTAGGATTCCACCAAATGTGTCTGGCGTGAAACAGGAGAACCTTTTCATTTGGTTTGCTTTGACGTTCTAGCCACGGTCTTCCAACCATCAGGGTCTCACTCAAACTGTTTTAATTCACAAATCTATCATGCAATGAATTAGAGTGTGCTTGTGTGTTTTGCAGGTGATACAGTAAGTTCAAGTCTATTTGAACACAATTAAGAGGCCATTATTGGTCATTAAACTTTTTTCGGGGTCCAGCCAGCTTCACATTGGACAATGTGTTCAATTCTGGCATGTTTTGTTTGAGAAGTGTCAAGCGGAAACCCTGGAGCTGTGAGTAAACAAAACAACCTCCTGAGAGTCGCGGAGAGATAAAGTATGACCTCTAGCTGGATTTGCTATTTCCAGCTGAAGAATATTAGATTTGACACAGAATGCATTTCCTTCTAGTCTGCAGATTCGTTATCCTGCTTTTCCCTTCTCTCTCTCTCTCTCTCTCTTTCCAACATCCAACAACCGAGAGAGTTCTCTGGAGGCATCGATGGCCCATCTGTCAACTGGGAATGGAAACAAACACCTGAAGCTGTCAGGCTTCATTTCTGTCAGCGAGGAGCGCAATGTGTGAGAGATGGGATGGAACTGCTGGAGGAAATCGAACCAGTCAGATTTCAAACTAACGATTACATAAACAAACCAGAATTAGCTCCAAAATCAAAACATACAAAGTCACCTAACTTTACCTAAGATCACTAAACTCACCTAAGATCACTAAACTCACCTGAGATCACTAAACTCACCTGAGATCACGTAAACTCACCCGAGATCACGTAAACTCACCCGAGATCACATAAACTCACCCGAGATCACTAAACTCACCCGAGATCACTTAAACTCACCCGAGATCACATAAACTCACCCGAGATCACTAAACTCACCCGAGATCACATAAACTCACCCGAGATCACATAACTCACCCGAGATCACGTAAACTCACCCGAGATCACTAAACTCACCCGAGATCACTAAACTCACCCGAGATCACTAAACTCACCAGAGATCACTAAACTCACCCGAGATCACGTAAACTCACCCGAGATCACTAAACTCACCCGAGATCACATAACCTCACCCGAGATCACATAAACTCACCCGAGATCACTAAACTCACCCCAGATCACGTAAACTCACCAGAGATCACTAAACTCACCCGAGATCACTAAACTCACCCCAGATCACATAAACTCACCAGAGATCACTAAACTCACCGGAGATCGCTAAACTCACCGGAGATCGCTAAACTCACCAGAGATCACATAAACTCACCCGAGATCACGTAACCTCACCCGAGATCACATAACCTCACCCGAGATCACTAAACTCACCCGAGATCACATAAACACCCGAGATCACTTAAACTCACCCGAGATCAAATAAACTCACCCGAGATCACATAAACTCACCCGAGATCACTAAACTCACCCGAGATCACTAAACTCACTCGAGATCACGTAAACTCACCCCAGATCACGTAAACTCACCCCAGATCACATAACTCACCCGAGATCACGTAAACTCACCCGAGATCACTAAACTCACCCGAGATCACGTAAACTCACCCGAGATCACTAAACTCACCAGAGATCACATAACCTCACCCGAGATCACATAACCTCACCCGAGATCACTAAACTCACCCCAGATCACGTAAACTCACCAGAGATCACGTAAAACTCACCAGAGATCACGTAAACTCACCCGAGATCACTAAACTCACCTGAGATCACTAAACTCACCCCAGATCACGTAAACTCACCCGAGATCACTAAACTCACCAGAGATCACATAACTCACCCGAGATCACTAAACTCACCCGAGATCACTAAATTCACCCGAGATCACGTAAACTCACCCGAGATCACGTAAACTCACCAGAGATCACTTAAACTCACCCGAGATCACTAAACTCACCCAAGATCACGTAAACTCACCCAAGATCACGTAAACTCACCCGAGATCACTAAACTCACCAGAGATCACTAAACTCACCCCAGATCACGTAACCTCACCCAAGATCACATAAACTCACCCGAAACTCACCAGAGATCACGTAAACTCACCCGAGATCACTAAACACACCCGAGATCACATAAACTCACCCGAGATCACTAAAATCACCCCAGATCACGTAAACTCACCCGAGATCACTAAACTCACCAGAGATTACATAAACTCACCCGAGATCACTAAACTCACCCGAGATCACTAAACTCACCCGAGATCACGTAAACTCACCCGAGATCACGTAAACTCACCCGAGATCACATAAACTCACCAGAAATCACTTAAACTCACCAGAAATCACTTAAACTCACCCGAGATCACTAAACTCACCCGAGATCACGTAAACTCACCCGAGATCACTAAACTCAACCGAGATCACTAAACTCACCCCAGATCACTAAACTCACCCCAGATCACGTAAACTCATCCGAGATCACTAAACTTACCCGAGATCACGTAAACTCACCCGAGATCACGTAAACTCACCCGAGATCACTAAACTCACCCGAGATCACATAAACTCACCCGAAATCAAATAAACTCACCCGAGATCACTAAACTCATCTGAATGAATTTAAAACTCACTGGGACTCACCTGGACATTCAATTAAAACTCACCTGGACTCACCTGATCTCTGGCTCTGTGTCCAAGTTCAGACCATACACTTTCACCGACAGCGTGAGAAGCCAGTGCGGGATGAATCGCCCGCGCTCACACTCCAGATAAGGCGCAGACCACTGCACGTGACCTTGTGTGGTTTGGGAGCTTCGGGTCTGCGTTATCATCCGGGTTCTTTTCCGGGCTTGACGGTTCCACTCGGGCTCCTCACCCGAAAAGTCTCGCAGCTCCACGTGCCCGTCCATCCTCATGGCCTGGAGGTGGAGCTGCTCAGTGTGAAGCGCGAGCGCGACGCGGTGGATCCTGGGCTCACGGTCCAGCATGCTCCGAAGCAGCGCGCGATACCACACCTGCTGCTGCTGTTCTTCTTGCTTCGTTTCTCGCGACAGCGCATTCAGGAAGTCGGCGGCGCGCGACACGGCGTCCAGCGCTGCGCTAACGGAGTGTACGGAAGAGACGGGAGGCGCCGGCGGAGCGGAACCGAGGCTGCTGAGCTCGTAACGCCGCGAGCAGTTCACGTGCGCGAGCGCGGAGGCGTCTCCCGTGTGGAGGAAGGCGGCCACCACGCGCGGCAACTCCTCCGCCCCGGCCCCCACCGAAGCCGCGCGCTCCGTACCACGGACGCGGTGTTGCCTAGCGCCGATTTCGGCGGTTTCGTCGTCGTCGTCGTCACTGCCGTCCGACCATTCCACGTAGCCGTCGTTCGTGGCGCGCGCTAATCCCGCGTGCAAAAGGAGGCAAAGCAGCAGCACACCCATGACCGCGTCCGCCGGAGAAAACTGCCTCTTAAATCCTGTTCCTTAGTGCGAGCATCCTAAACGGGTGTAGCTCTGCAAACGTGCATCCTCGAGCTCACGCGTCTACAACGAATCCCGAATATTCTCACAGACAGCTTTCTGAACTCCAGGAATCATTTTAAGGTCTTATTTTTTATAACTATATTTTATTTTATTTTTGATCCTCGCGCACATGCACGCACATTAAATTGCCATCCTGTTGCATCGCGCGTGCAGCCTCGTCGTCACTCCACATGTAAATCCTTTGTGATATTTTCAGTTTGCGCTCCATGATGCAGGTCCATCAACGTCTCTCCTCTCTTATCCTATCTTCTCCTCTCTTCAGGCAGAAGCACAGTGAAAGCTCGGTTGCATGCGAAAGGCGCAAAAATTCCTTCACTTCCATCATCACACCGTTCAGGAGCGGTGTATAGCCACTGTTTCTGTCAATCATACATTTTGGGGCGGGACTTAGGCCCCAAGAGCTGAAAGCTGTCCGGTGCTGAAAGAAGACGAATGCTCTTATTTAAGAAAAGATTTGTAACTTTTATTAATCCCTCATGAGGAAATGGAAAAAAGGTTACTTTAGAAATAAATATAGATATAGCTATAGTCGTGCTAATATGGCAAGAATACAAATAGAAAATACAAAAATAAATGACAGAAACAAACATTCAATGTTCAGAGTTAAAACATTTAGCACTGATTGAACCCGTATAAATATAAAATTGCGTGCACAGCACTCTGAAAAATGTTTTAATGCTAAAATTGTGCACTGGTTCTTTGGAATTCATGGAATATGCCTAAAAAAATCCTAAAGAATTATAAATGTTGTGATAAACTAAAACCTTGGAACCTTGTAATGTAGTTTGCTCCTCCTAACCACCAGGGGCGCTGTTCCAACCCCAGGATATCTTCTTGTACATGTGCACACACAAATTGAGACTTAATCTCGTGAGTTATAAAATACTGTTGTGAACGTTTGAGTTTCATAGAACCATGGTGTACATAGAACAACAGTATACATAGAACACCAGCATACATAGAAGCACAGGTACATAGAACCGCAGTATACATACAATCCCAGTGCACATAGAACCTCAGTGTACATAGGACCACAGGTACATGGTCTGTAGTGTCTGTCACAGTTGAAGGAATTTGCACAAACCTTGGCGGCGTGGATTGTGGTCTGCTTTTTTATATCGTTCGTATCTATAAAAATGTGTTATTTCTTTGATGCTGTTGTGTTTTTGTATTTCTACCACTTGGGTGTTTCATCTATTCTTGGAGAGCATTTTAAGGGTTTCATAAGAGGGTTCTACTTGGAACCTTTTTTGATGCACTACAATTTCTGAATTGTCTCATAGCTGTATTGTTTCCCTGTGCTTTATTTCTCATTTCACTGGTTCCTTACCACCCAGATGATGTACCACTGGATTGGTCTGAAGTTTATTCAGTTCCCTGCTTACAACTTGAGTTTCAATGTTCCATTAGATCTCATTTACTGGTTTCATCTTAGAGATATTATGAGGAAAAGCTTGCTAGGAAGTTACAGTGTAAATAGCTAGTACAGTTAGCTCTTTATTAAGTTAGTACTTAATAAACAACATAAGCTCTGTGAAACTTCTTCAGAGCATTAGTTGAAGGCCCCAATGAGTATTGAACTCATGCCTTGAGGGTGGGGTTGAAAAAACATTAAAATGTACACGTTCTTCAGGTTCTTGATGGTCATGCTGCACTAGGCTTCATAGCTCAGTGGTTAGAGCACTGGTCTTGTAAACCAGGGGTCGTGAGTTCAATCCTCACTGGGGCCTTCTAGGAAATTTTTGAGCAAATAAATCTGGAATGGCAGTGGGTTGCACCTTACAGCCCTAGGTTCTTGGTTCTATCCTGAGCTCAGTTTACTGTATTGTATGTGGAGTTCTCCCTTGTTTTGCTTAGTTTTAACAGAACAGAACCTGTATTAGTAATTAAACTGTACTTCAGATAAGAAATGAGTATAAGTAACAGAAATGGCATTTTGTAGATCAGTGGACTTCACTGAAGCAGGAAGTGGGGTTCTGAGGTGCAAGAAATGCTTGCGCACTTGAGTGCCAGTTTCTTCGGTTCCCAACATTTTATTCAGAAACATTAGAACCTGTGTCAGTCCATGAGATTGTCTCTTATATCTTCAAAAGAATGGTCATAGGCCCCACTGAGGCTTGAACTAACAACTCCAGGTTTACAAAACCAGTGCACTAACCATTGAGCTACAAAGCTTTAAGACACTGTTGTCATTGTCTCTTGTTATGTGAATACTATTATTATGTTCATTCTGTATGTGAGTACTGAGGGTGTGACTGCTTTTATAAGCATGTTCTACAAGGATACACACATGGCTCCATAGCTCAGTGGTTAGAGCACTGGTCTTGTAAACCAGGGGTCGTGAGTTCAATCCTCACTGGGGCCTTCTAGGAAATTTTTGAGCAAATTAATCTGGAATGGCAGTGGGTTGCACCTTACAGCTCTAGGTTCTTGGTTCTATCCTGAGCTCAGTTTACTGTATTGTATGTGGAGTTCTCCCTTGTTTTGGTGAGTTTTAACAGAACAGAACCTGTATTAGTAATTAAACTGTACTTCAGATAAGAAATGAGTATAAGTAACAGAAATGGCATTTTCTAGATCAGTGGAATTCACTGAAGCAGGAAGTGGGGTTCTGAGGTGCAAGAAATGCTTGCGCACTTGAGTGCCAGTTTCTTCGGTTCCCAACATTTTATTCAGAAACATTAGAACCTGTGTCAGTCCATGAGATTGTCTCTTATATCTTCAAAAGAGTGGTCATATGCCTCATTGAGGCTTGAACTCACAACTCCAGGTTTACAAGACCAGTGCTATTATTATACTATTATTATGTTCATTCTGTATGTATGTGAGTACTGAGGGTGTGACTGCTTTTATAAGCATGTTCTACAAGGTTACAAGCATGGCTCCACGGCCAGTGGTTAGAGCACTGGCCTTGTAAACAAGGGGTTGCGTGTTCAATTCTTGCTGGGGCCTCCAAGGTCCTTTTGATAACTTTTTGATGATATAAACCTTGAGAGGCAGTGGGTATGGTTGCTTCTTCTAAGCTTGTGTTACAGACAGTGTGGAGTTTATATGCATATTCTCTCTGTGTTATGGTGTCACAAATGTCCAGTTCAACCTTGAAGAACCTCTATTGAGGCTTGAAGTATATTTTCGATTGAAAGCTTTTTTTTATATTGAGAGCTTGAGACTTGCAAGATCTCAGACACTATGTGAAATCATCCTTTGATCGGCAAGAGATCCCACGAAGGCCCCATTGAGGATTGAACTCACAACCCCTGGTTTAAAAGACCAGTGCTCTAACCACTGAGCTATGAAGCTTTGCACAGATTACTGCCAGGCCACAGTAGAACATTGAAGAGCCACATACATTTTGAACAAAAGTGGTGTGTATACAATTGTATAGTGAGATGTGAACTGTACATTCTGGCTACCTTCTCACTGGAACAAGAAAAAAAAACATTGGACAGGCCATGCCCACAAGAGACAAACACAAGCGCCAACTGGTGTTTCTCTTAATACAGAAAATGATGTAAGGCTGTGGTCTCTTCATTCATTCGTCACTTGATCACGATTAAATTTGATATCAATCTTTCAGCTCTCTAGCCTGATCTCAGAACAGTTGCAGCCTGCACTCCGTTTTCCAGAATTCGGCTCGCTCTGCCTCATGAATATTTCAGTCACGCTCAGAGCTTCATCAGCAATGCTTTACAACTGAAGCAGAGCAAAGCGCTCTCTCACATCATCCACAACTCTCTGACTGACCCCATTTCCTAGCTCCAGATCTTACATCACTGTGGCTGAAAGTCAGTGTCAGACGCTGAACGCGGTTCAGTTCGGAAGGAATTGTGAGTGGAGCAGGTTTGAATAGACTAAAAATTATTTTATTTTTTTTGCATCTTCAAACGTTAGAGAGAAGAAAGTGTTGGTATGGAAATAGAGTCTGTGGTTTTTATTCTAAAGGAGACAGAGTGATATTTTAAAGTCTAGTATAAAACAGTTTTCTGTGGAAGAAAGACTAGGCAGAACTTTAGATTTCTTTTATTGTCTGTCGTTTTACCAGTATACTAAGCCATGGTCCTTGGGTTCTTCGGTTCCTGTGTTCCTTCTCTCCCTGTTCTCTGGTTTATACTTATTTCATATTTTCCTGCCCGTTTGTTTGAGTCCAGGAATTTTTTACAATTCCAGGTTTCCTAGTCCTAGTTTCCTTCTTTTCACCTTACTTGTTCCTAGTCTGATAATCCTTATATCTTCCATATTTCCTGCCTTGGTTCCCATTTTCCTCAACTTCTTGATAACCTCTTAGTCTTTCTCAGTTCTCCTAGTTTTCTTGGTTCCCACTTTCCTAGTATATGTGTTTCCTAAACTTATAGTAACCTACACCCTCTGGGGGGAGGGGGGTGGTTCTTCAGGGGTTTTTTAAAGGTTCCTTGCATTCTCAGCTAACCTGAAAAGGGATACACCGCTTTTGTTCTAACTTAAGAATTGTTAGGTTATCCTTAGTTCCTAGATTGACGATTTAATTTAACTGGTTTTTAGAATTCTACTAATCAACTCAGCTCAGTGGTTAGAGCACTGGCCTAGGGTTTGTGAGTCCAATTCTCGCTGGACCCATCAAATAATATTTTGACGATATAAACCTTGAAAGGCAGTGGGTTGCTTCTTCTGAGCTCCATGCTCCTGGGTTTGATTCTGAGCTTGTGTCACTGACAGTGTGGTGTTTCTGTGCATATTCTCTTTATTTTATGTCCAGTTCAACCATGAAGAACCTGTATTGATACTTAAAGTGTAGTTTAGATTAAAAAATTATTATAAGTAATGGAAGTTACTTTATCATCTTCATTTCCTACATAATTGGCCCTCACAAAAGCAGGAATTGAGCCTTGCTAGAGTCCTCATATTTAAGAGAACCTAAGCCACTGTGTGAGATCATCTTTCTATCTTGGAAAGAGCCCAACAAGGCCCCAGCGAGGATTAAACTCACGACCACTGGTTTACAAGAATAGTGCTCTAACCACTGAGCTATGAAACCATGCACATGTTCTGTCCAGGCAAATAGAACCTTGATGAACCTCAATGGCATGTCAGTAGCCATAGAAACTTGTTTCACAAATTTAGTTCCTACATGTGAACTGTGAACTGTACATGCAGGCTACCTTCTCACTGGAACAAAAAAAAAAAACATTGGACAGGCCAAGCCCACAAGAGACAAAACAACAAACACACTTGCTAATTGCTTCATTAGCAACCTGCCAGACTTCATTAATAAAACCCTGACATTAATGTCGTCTTTAATACCAACTCCAGTATTTAACTCAAACCCGTTAATGTATGTGTGTGTGAGAGAGAGAGAGAGAGAGCAAGATGGAGTTGTTTTCCAGCACACTGTTAGCTCTGTGAAGCGTTAACACTCTGAAGGGCTAAATATAGCTGTGTGATGCTCTGTATCAGACGGAGGAACAGGACCACACGTTCTCTGCACATCAGTATTTACACTACAAACATTTACATTTGGACCCCATCAACCCCCGCCACCCTGATACTGTACGCTGAATTGACATTATTTCACTTATTCGATTATTATTATTTCAATGATTCCATAAACACCCAAATATATAATATCAGAACTTTTCTAACTCATGCTCATCAGAAACACATACATTTATACTCTTCTACTTTTAATTCTATTCGGTTCTGTTCTATTATTGCTGATACGATTGCACTTTATTACATTTCTATTCTGTTGGTTTTTTTGTTCGATTCTGTGCTGTTATTGTTTTTGTTATTGCATTATATTACATTTCTATTCTGATCTGTGGGGTGAGTGGTGGTTTAGTGGTTAGCACATTTGCCTCACACCTCCAGGGGTGGGGGTTCAATTCCCAACGTGGCCCTGTGTGTGCACGGAGCTTGCGTGCTCTTCCTGTGGTGTGGGTACTTCAGCTTCCTCCCCCAGTCCAAAGACATGCATGGTAGGCCAATTGGCATGTCCAAAGTGTCCGTGGTATTGTGTATGTGTGCCCTGCAATGGATTGGCATTCTGATCTGTTTCATTCTACACCACTGGTGTTTTACTTCATATTATTTTGATGCTATCTTATATTTTTCTATTCTGTCCAGTTCTGTCTGTATTATAGTTGATTCTATTCTATTCAGTTTTGCAAAAAATAAATTTCTTTTTTCCTTATTGTTTGTAACATTATTACATTTTATCCTATACTATTGTATTATTAAATAAAAATGTATTTATTATGGTTTTTAAATAAAAACCATTCTTATCTTTTATTCTGCTCTAGTATATTTTCATATTTTATTTGACTGCATTACATTATATTCTGTTTTTTTCCAGTTTTATTTGTATGTTTTCATTAATGTTATTTTAGTCAGCAGTAGGCACATGGTGGCGTAGTGGTTAGTGGTTAATCACCTCACACCACCTGGCTCGGGGGTTCGATTCCCACTGTGGCCCTGTGTGTGCATGCACGTTCTCCCCATGCTGTGGGGGCTTCCTCCGTGTACTGTGGTTTCCTCCCCAGTCCAAAGACATGCATGGTAGGCTGATTGGCGTGACAGAAAAAGTGTCCATAGTGTATGAATGGGTGTGTGAATGTGTATGTGATTGTGCCTTGCGATAGATTGGAACCCTGTCCAGGGTGTACCCTGCCTTGTGCCCCATGCTCCCTGGAATAGGCTCCAGGTTCCCCATAACCCTGAAGGAAGGATAAGCGGTATAGACGATGGATGGATGGATGAATGGATGGATAGTCAGAAGGATATTCTATTACATATATTTCTATTTAATTCTATTTAGTATAATGAATGTGTGTGTGAGTGTGTATGTGATTGTGCCCTGTGATGGACTGGCACCCTGTCCAGGGTGTACCCCGCCTCGTGCCCGATGCTCCCTGGGATAGGCTCCAGGTTCCCCCGTGACCCTGAGAAGGAGTAAGCGGATGAAGATGGATGGATGGATGCCATATTTAACTTGAATCTGTTTTTTTTTCCAGTGTTCCAATTATGTTGCGATTTATTTGTAGTCTGTTTTATTCTGCTTCATTTTATTTCAGTTTGGTTTTATGTAGTATATCAGTTCTACTTTGATTAAAAAATATCATATGTCATCTTTATTTATTTACTCCTGCTTCATTCGACTTTATTGTGTTTTATTCCATTCCTTTTAGTGATATTTATTACACAAAGCACAGTACAGTAAAGGCGTCTTGCTAAATAAAAACACAGAAGCCTAGAGCTCTGTCTATTAAGGTTCTCTACATAGAACCTTTAAGGGTTCACCCCCTGAAAAAACAAACAAACTGTACTGTTGCACCCTAAATATTAAGGTTCTAGACTGAACCTTTCTAGGGTGGTTGTTTTCCTTCCCATTGTGTTGCATATTAG
Source organism: Noturus placidus (assembly GCA_022414735.1). Lineage (NCBI taxonomy): Eukaryota > Metazoa > Chordata > Actinopteri > Siluriformes > Ictaluridae > Noturus > Noturus placidus. The sequence goes on from JAFFST010049710.1 coordinate 76,425, forward strand.
AAAATGGTTCCTGGAATCTTGTGCGGATTCTGTTTGTTTGCGCATGCGCGGAGTTGTTTGAAAAGAAGCTTTGTGTTTTCTTCTGATGTGAAAAAGCTGAAGATCTGCAGCATGGCACAGCTGAGAGAGAACACACCGACTCACAGAGGCGTCGTGGTAAATACATAATCCCTGCATATGGATATTACTCCGATCAGCGCGCGCACTTGTTTGTTTTTGCTGTAGAGTCGAGAAAGTAAAACCGGAGTTTTAGAAGTTTCCAAAACATGTGAGGAAGCACCTTGTTGCGCAACACGCAAGTCTTCCTGCGTAGTTTACACTCTCTTCTTCTCTGGTTTTCACATGCATCACCTAGTTTTCTAGTCTTTGTAAAAGCACGAGCTCATTCATTCATTCATTCATTCATTCATTCAGTGCGAAAACGCGAATGTGAGCGCTTTAAAACTCATCAATCTAAACAGTCACAATCTCGTCAATCCTGCGGTTAAAACAGTCGTTTGAAAATACAAAAAGTGAACGAGTGACGCTCGAGCTTCTTATCCGAATTCCTCGGTCTACCTTAAATGAAGTCGATGTGACGTCACTCGTGCGTTACCAGGTAACGGTTGAACATGTTCACTGTGTGCCGAAAGTATTCAAAATGAAAACAGGACCTCGAGTCTCAAAACTAGTTTACAAACACAATTAGTAAGCATTTAATCTGAACTCTAAGCTATTTCTGACCCTCTGGAGTAAAACTTATGTCAAAGGACCTTTATAACATCAATATTCCCATATAATAACAAGATACTCTTTTGTTAGATAGATAGATAGACAGACAGACAGACAGACAGACAGACAGACAGATAGATAGATAGATAGATAGA
>JAFFST010049710.1:103224-117441 GCA_022414735.1 Noturus placidus
TTTCTTTTTTTTGTAAACAAGCTAAAACACTTTCCTGCTCTCAAGTGTTAATCACCTTGTAGGTGTTGAGTTTGGGAATGAAGCTCATATTCTTCACACACAGTGTGTTAATCATCCTTGAGATTTCATTAGGATCAGTGTTTATTTCTCCTCCCAGCAGTGATTTGGAGTACATCAATAACTAGTGTCCGCTTTTAATTAAAACAATACGATTAACATCACTGTTTATATAAAGGACTAAATCAAATCGTCAATTCAGTAAAAATAAAAGCAGTAAACATGAGAGAATATATTAAGTTCATCTGGTGTTGTTAATATGTAATAATTGTATTATTATCTGCATGTTTTTTGCTCCTTGCTTTAATAATCTGTCCCTCTGAGGGCACGTTGTGTCCAGATATTGTTGTTTTTTTTGTGTGTGTTCTAAAAATAGCATTACAACTGATTACAGAACCTTTCTTTCCCCCCTCATTTCTGACATCATGTGATTACCTCAATGTCTGAAAGCAAAAAAAAAACACCCACATCTTAAATTCAATAGAACGGACCAAATGTGTCGCAGTTCCACTAGAAGATAACAGTTCAGCCGGGCTGATGGGGATGAGAAGTGGACGGGCATGACTCAAACGCAACTGCATGATATGCTTCATATTGTTCTAGAGTTTATTTAACATTCATTATCTATTCATGTTATTTAAACACTATCTAATTCAAATAACTAGCATGCTAAATAACGTCTTGTATGTAAACAAGACAAGACGTTTAGCTAACGTTGTACCGCGTTTCATTACGCGGACGTACTTTACAATTCTGTATAAGATATACATGTTGGTGAAAGAGTTATATAAAAGCATTATTGGTAAATAAATTTCTATTAATTGTTTTCAGAGACTTTTCGTGACTTTATATCTTTATTTTATAACACAGTCTGTATCTGGTTGGCCAGAAGGACCGTTAATTTCCTGTCATGCGCTCGTTCTAATACGCTACGGTTTCTATAGTAACGGCCCATTTATACTGTGGACGGCTCAAAGTATCAAAGCGTTTATACGCCATTGATATCCTGATATCGCTGTCTCTTGTGTTAATCCATACATTAATGTTACGCCAAAGCCACGAGGTTACACTCAAGATTAACAAATGTCAAACTAATGAACGCCTTCACCTCGTTTCTCTGTTAGAAAGATTTCTCTACATTGCCTTCACCTTAAACTCCAGTAACAAACACCACCACTTTGTATTTTCTCCTCGAGCACTGAAGTGTTTTTATGTTGTTTTTTTTTTTAAAGCTTTGCGTGTTTTTATCCCACTCTCTTTTCTTTGTTTGTTCCGTTTTCCAAAGCAACACACACTTGTATGCAACATTTTAACAGAAGCCACTTAATCTCCTTCACCCTTGGTTGAACTCACTAACATTTGGAAGGACATCAAGGAGCTCGGATTCAAATATATTTGAGAAAGAATGAAGTGGGGAAAAATGAAAGAGAATTAAAAAATTAATGGACTAAAGAAAGACTTATTAATTTATAAAATGAAAGAATGACTTGAAATAGATGCGTTTAAAATATTATTCTAGTTTATAAGTTTTTATGTTCTGGTGATGAAGGAGACTAAAATAAATGGGTGAAAAGGGAAAATGTAGAGTGAAACAGCAGAAGAAGAAAGACAAAGAACTTGGAAAACAAGAAAAAGAAAATTTGAAAAGAAAGAATAAGATGTTGAAAAAGAAAAAGAACTTGAAAATGAGAATTTGAAAAAAGAAGGAAGGAAAGAGAATTTGAAAAAAGAAGGAATTTGACAACAAGGAGAGAATTTGAACGCAAAAAAATTGAACACATGTAAGAAAAAGGAAACAATTTAAAAAGAGAATATGCGAAGACCAATTTAAAAAATAGACTGATTCTGATGAAGAGGAACTTGGTACAGTGTGTGAGAGACAGACGGAGAGAGAGTGTGAGTGTGTGAGAGAGAAATAGATGCTTCTCTTCAGACTGTTTACATGACCGATGACAGCATGGTGCTCATGCAAAGCAAACACACACACAGTGTAAGGCCTGAGGTGGTTCTGATTTCTTCCTCATGAATTACTCTATGTATTTTTCTTTATTTTGATATTTTATTTAGTTTTTAGAGTGCGATGTCCGGTTTAAATGCTGTGTGAAAATGCGGAGACGTAAAGATTGTTTAAGTTTGGAAAAAAAGTGGGTGTGTTTGATACGCAGCGGTCTGGGGGCAACTCGAGTGTGGAGGAGTGTCACAGGGAAGGGCGTGTACGCCGAGGTGTGCGGCTATAAATGTTCAGTAAATGCACCTACCTGTGTGTGTAAAATGGTTGCTCATGTACTGATTTACATCCTGTTACACCACTGGGTTCTGATTGGTCAGAAGGAGTTGATGAATTTTCTGTAACAGCAGCTCTGGCAGTAGCGCAGATTAATTTAGGATTTACACGCTCATTCTGTAATGGCTAGTGCTAGCATTGCCGTCAAATGAATGAATCTGTCAATTTAATATTTTGGAACGCATTAGGTGCATGGATCAGTCCAGTGAATCTTTTGAATCAATCAGTTCAATGAAGTTGTTAAATGAATCAGTAGTGAATCTATCGAAGGAGTCAGTAGAATGAATCAGTCTAATGAATCTGCTGGAATAGAGTCTCATGAATCTGGTGAAGGAATCAGTTGAATGAATCTGTCCAATGAATCTTTCGAAGTAGTATCAGTGGAATGAATGAATTTGTTTAATGAATCTGACTAAGGAATCAGGCAACTGAATCATTTGAAGGAATTCGTCTTGTGAATTTTACCAATGAGTCTGAAAATCATTTGAATGAATCTTTTCATTGAATTTGTCTAGTAAAGCTGTCCATTCATTCTGTTGAAGGAATCAGTTGAGTGAATCAGTCTAATGAATCTGTCGGAAGCAGTCTCCTGATTCGTCCAGTGAATCTGTTGAAAGAATCGGTTGAATTAGTATTTCGGAGGAATCAGTTGAATGGAGCATGTAGAATGAAGTTCAATATGTTTATGATTTTGTTTTTGTTGTGTTTCCTTGTTGTAGGACGTGTGTGAGCAGAAGGAGTCTCCAGCGTCCATGTTCCAGCCGGAGGACGAGGGGTTCACGTGGCCCGGGCCGAAGACGGTGCAGTTACGGCGCACAGCGCTGGGCTTTGGCTTCACCCTGCGCCACTTCATCGTGTACCCACCCGAATCTGCCGTACATTCCACTTACAAGGTACTCCTCTCTCAATCCCTCTCTCTGTCTCTCTCTCTCCTTTCACTAACGTCACTCCCTCCATAACTTGTTCTTCATGAAGCCGAATTTTCCCAGAAGGCATTGCAGTCGCACAAACATCTCACATGCTGGTTTTATTTAATGACCTATCTCTGTTAACTTAAATATCTTGACTCCGTTCTGCGTTCTGATTGGTCAGAAGGCATTGATTCATTTTCTAATCCTGTCACAGGTTTTGTAATTAAGGTTCTTGGCCGTTATCTTTTCTATAGTAACTGCTCGTTCAAAGCGACTTGTACAGCAGTGCACCACATAAACAGATTAAACAGTGTTCTTTCATTCTTTTTTTACTCCCTCACATTTTCTTACATGAAGCTCCTCTTCCTTTCTTTTTCACATTTTCTTACATGAAGCTCCTCTTTCTTTCTTTTTCACATTTTCTTACATGCTGCTTTTTCCCCCCTTTCTTTCTTTCTTTCTTTCTTTCTTTTTTTCTTTCTTTCTTTCTTTAATGTGATCTCTCCCTGTACTTTCCCCCACAGGTATTTCCCTGAGCTCTGTGTGTTTGTGTGTGTGTACACTGCACTATACTGCACCATGACTAACTCTGTTCTGAGTTTAATCAGAGTTTATAAAGTCTTTCTGTTTCAGAGCTAATCTTCATCTCTCTCTCTCTCTCTCTCTATCTCTCTTTCTCTGTGTTAATAAAAGTAAGTAAGCAGATCGGAATAAAAAGAATAATAATAATAATAATAAGTAGCAGAAGAACAGTGTGTATGAAGTCAGTGATAACGTGTCTCAGTAAGACGGACGTCATGTCTCTAATCTTTTTCTTCTGTTCGCAGGATGAGGACGGAGATCATCGAGGTAAGAGTCTACAGCTTCATTCAGATAATAATAAAATGGAAAATTTTTATTCTTCTAAAGTAATCGGGTATTTTTTTTATTTAACTTCTATTATAATTTTAATATTTACTTTAAGTAAACTGATATTTTATTGCTTTTTTTATTTTTTAAGTAATACATTTAATTCAGTCAACGAGGTGGTTTTCGTGCTTGTATCTGCATTGTGTCCTGATAGAAGCCTGTACTGTGCTGCTCTCTTTTTCATAAACACACACTCTTTCATAAGCGCTCTCCAGTGTCCTTCACTGGGGGGGTGAACATTTCTTATGTTAACAGTTATTGTGTGTGTGAGAGAGAGAGGGCGATAGAGAGACATGACCTGATGATCAGTGTGAAATTTTTTTATTATTATTATTTTTTTTTTTAAACACACACAATTGCTTTATAGCTAATACAGCAGCGCCTCCTGCTGAGCTTGACTGACTTCACATGCTGCTGACTTTTCATGACGTACAGTTTCAGTTGTGGTGGAAAAGTCTGATAGAAATTAAAGTTAGAATTAAAGTTAGAATTGACTATGTAAAGATCAGGATGTTCAGACGAACAAGCAGAGAGAGAGAGAGAGAGAGAGAACTGTTTGTTTGTGTGTGTTTAGGACGAAGCCGGAGCAGACTTGAGCCCATGGACACAATTTTTGTGAAGCAGGTTAAAGAGGGAGGACCTGCACACGGAGCCGGGCTCTGCACAGGTGCCTTTACTTTTGTTCCCTAGCAGAAGACTCCACGCTTGTTAACTGGACTGAAGAATAAGTTGTGTTTCCTGTGTGTCTGCAGGAGACCGCATCGTGAAGGTGAATGGAGAGAGCATCATTGGGAAAACATACTCTCAGGTCATCGCAGTGATCCAGAATAGGTAATAAAACGTCTCTCTACCAGTAGCTGAAGTTAATTAATTCATGTGTTCATTCGTTCACTGACATTTGTTTAATTTGCTTATTTTGTTTCCAGTGACACCTTTTTGGAACTTAGCGTGATGCCCAAGGATGAGGACATACTACAGCTGGTAAAGCTCTTCTTCTTATGGTTTGCTCGGAGGCCGCGCCTCCTTCAGTCGGGCTGTCGGGGGGCCGCGCCTCCTTCAGTCGGGCTGTCGGGGGGCCGCGCCTCCTTCAGTCGGGCTGTCGGGGGGCCGCGCCTCCTGCTGTTATTAGTGCCAGGTCATCAAGATAAACCAGATCCCATCATGTTATTTTTGAGCGTACAGTCTGAGCAGCAACTCCTTTTATTTGTACTCATTTTAGCTCTTTTTTTTCCCTTTTTTTGCTGACCTGTTTCAGCTTTTCAATTCGCTCGCTCATCCTCCCTCATCTAACGTCTGTTTCTGGGCCTCCTAACCAGGCCACTGCTGTGCCGCAGCACTGCTGGAGCCTCAACCACTGTCCCGATTAGATCATGTCATAGATCTCTGGTTCCCAGTCACTGTGGGTGAGGGATTACAGCAAACTTTGGTTGTCATTCTGTCAATTCCATTTTCTCCCAGTTTGGTCATTTGCCAGCTTGGATTTCTCAAAGACATGTAAAGACAGCATCTCATTCGGATGTGTGCGATTTGCCCTCTTTCACATACATGACCTCACGGACACCCGTGATTGGCTAGTGTCACTCTGATTGACATGAGAGAGGCAGTACATCCCTCTCACCCAGAGAGCATGCCAAGTGGATGATGTCTGGATTCATAATTGCGATCTCCCGTTGATGGGGCGATTTGTTTAAAAAAAATAATTAAAGAAATAAATATTTGTTGAGCGTTTGTTGCCTGGCATACAGACAGGACGTTGGGGACATTGAGGTCTCTTCTTTCTGCTCCTGAGCAGTGCACAAAGCAGAACGATAAAAAGGTTTACGTATGAAAAGGTCCATTAAAGAAGGTTGTCAGGTAGTAAACAGGAAGTAGTAATCATAAACGAAGTAGTTAGTACTGTTAAGCTTTGTGAAATATGAATATGCAGGTATTTTAATCTTTGACCGACCAAATAGTTGACATGTTGCTTGAGGAAAAAATGGGAAAAAGTGGATTTTCTATCGTTCACACCAGTGAGTGACAAAGCGACAGGCAACTCTTCATACGATGTTCTACGTACGCGCACAAACATGGAGCTGCAATTTGAGCGACAGAGCAACATTTCAGCTGAAATTCTCAGCTAGCTAATACGAAAAAAAAACTTTAAAATGCAAATTTTACAACCAATTTGCACACTTTTTATGATGTATTAAAACATTACAGTTTAGTTTACGTTAATTTTAAAGTCTGAAATCATATAGAGCAAGACACGCCTCCTCGCGGCGGGGCATATATGTTTCAATAGTGCATTTCATTGGATGAAAAAATATTTAATTATTCATTTATTGTTTTTTTTTTTTTTTTTTTGGGGAAGTGATCAGTTATAAAATGTGTAAGAAAATATAATCCAAAATATATTTCCCTCTCAAAACGTATCGTGAGCAACCGTTATACGTGTTTTTAAATCAGTTACTATAGAAACAATGTCAGAAAATGAATCAACAGATTTTGAGGTGAGTTCAGACGAGCATTCAGAAGCACAAGCTATAAACATTCCCCCTCCACCCTTTTTCCTCATTCTCTGCTGCACATCTGTTTGCTGTGTGTGTGTGTGCACGCGTGCGTTTAAGGGATGGAGGAAAGCATTTGGCTGTGTAATAAGGCAATGATGTGGCCTGTCCAGACAGAGCGTGAAGATTAAAACAGTTTTCCTCTCTTGAGGATGACATTAGAGAGAACGGAGGTGGAGAAACCCTTACACATACGCTCTTGCACACACACATGTTAAATCCTCGTGCTCTAAATGGTTATACATTGAATGTTACATAACGGACAGCAGGCATTATAGAATACACTGGATTTGGACAGCTGATCGCTGTGTGTTGTAGATAGACAGTCGTGTGTGTGTGTGCGTGTATGATTGAGGTGCGTGTGTGTGTGGGGGAAGAGAGAGCGAGAGAGAGAGAGAGAAAGGCAGGGGAGGAGGGGGAGAGCTCTGCCATCTGAACAGCATGTATAATCAGCTTTGGTCATGTGAATGGTCGCAGCTCTTGCAGGAAAGAGAGCGAGCATAAGAGAAGAGACCGAGCAGAGGGTGTGTACGCGAGTGTGTGTATGTGTGTGTTGGCGGCTGAAAAATGGAGCAAGTGGAAAGAGACAGAGAAGCATTCGCCCCTTGGAGCATGAAATGGCGAGCGCAAGCAGGTGGCATCACCTTATTTTTAGTGACTCGTACGCTGTTACGCAATAACTTCAATATACCACGTTAATATTTTTCCTGCTTCTCTCTCTCTCATTTCCTTTTTTCCCAACCCATCCTCGTGACTGCCGATGCGATCTAATGGCTGCAGCTTTCGCGGGAGAACGCCCGTGTGGTAAGCGCAAGAACGTTGTGTGTGTGTGTGTGTCGTGATGGTGGTGGTGCCCGCATGATCAGGTTCCCAGATGTCTTGCATGTGCAGCCAGTTCCGAAACGTTTCGCCCATCGCATGGGTGCACCTGTTTGATTTCCAGTCAGCTGGAGTGTTTGCTATGCCTCGCCCTTTTTAATTAATCACCGTCCCAGTCTTTTCTCCACTGAAGAACTTTAACCTCTGGAACTTGTCAAGGGAGGGGCAAAGTTCTCCACCAGTTAGTTCGACACTGTGTAACCTGACTCCACAGGTATGCCAGGTGAAAGTCCGTTCTCGTCTTGCCTTGTCTCGACTTGTATTCGGTGCTAGTGAAGGTGTCGGAGTAGTCAGAAACCGTGATGGACCTTCTAGCATTTTAGGATTTCTAAGATTATGATTACGGAGATCAGATTTAGTGCGGTGGCTAGTGCGGGAAACTGCTCCTCCCTGGCCTCCGTTTCTCTACGGACGCGTCTGGTGACTCAACAGGTGGGTTCAGAATTTAAAACCGCACTAAAATGATACATAATCTGGCTGTTGTTTCGCTTTGGCGTGCTGGGTTGTGCGTTTTGGACACGTGTTAGTGCTTGTGGAATTGTGATTGCCGTTAAAGGGAAGTAGCTACCTGTTTGTACACTAAGATGAGATTAGATAACGCATGCATCGATGGCTCACTCCCTTTTGTTTTTATTTTTAACCCCTTTTTCCCCTGTTACCAAGTCTCGATTTGCGTTTAAAGTCCATGCAGAATGTCGTTTACAGTTCTAGATCATGACTCCTGACCTGCCGGACTCCCACACACGAGCCATAGCATCCACGCATCCCTTATTAAATTTAGAACCTGTACCTTTTTTCTGACACGAGTTTGTCTTTCCCCCGCAGGCGTACTCGCAGGATGCCTACCTTAAAGGTCATCACGCTTACAGTGGAAACGCTCGCCATATCCCGAAGCCACCTCCCATATGCTACTCACGAGTAGACTGTAAACCCCTCGGGATGACTGAGGCGACGGAAATCACTGCCTCGGGGGGGCTGCAGTCTGATTTGGGATACCGCGTGGAGATACCTGTACCCCCTTCGCCTCTACCTAGGATCCCGAAGACTCAAACAGCGGTGTGTGTGTGCAACGAAAGTTTCCGGACAGTGGTGGTGCCTGTGGACGTCCACATGGGTCACGTGGTTCCTGGAGAGTACAGTCATACTGGTCCCGACCCGATGCTGATGAGAACGAGGTCATATGTTCACCCGTGCAAGCCTGACCTGTATTCTCCAGTTTACCATGGAGAGTCGTACGCCGTTCCACCGCCTCGTTATCATCCGTCTTCTTCCAGCACGTCCTCGGCTTCCCATCAGAACATCGACTGGCGGACGTATCAGACTTACAGGGAATACATCGACCACAAAGGCCTCCACTCGTACAGTCGGACGATTCAAGAGCGCCTGGACAGTTTGCGTGCTGCCGCGGCCACTTCCCAGAGCTCTTCAAACTTTACGCAAAAAGCCACTTGGGGCAATAAAATCCGACGCAGGAGTACGTCGCATGACCGGTCCTATCAAGGACCCCCTATGCTTCCGCCTCGTAGTGCCTCCCAGGATCGGATGACTGGGTCAGAAAGAATGTCACGAGCGCAAGACTGGCCTCCTCGGAGCGTCTCGTCAGACGGGATCATCCGGAACGCTCGTTTCCATTCCACGGACTACGTCGAGCACGGCGAAATGGATCTTTGGCCTGTTGATCTGAGAGGTTACAACAGGACTGAGCAAGGACCTCATCCCAATCGGCAACCCGTTCCCCAGAGACCAGTGATCTATCTGCATTCCTACGGAAACAACGTCCGAGGCAGATCTGGTCCACATCAGCTGAGCTGTAGAACAGACATCCCGCCAGCTGCGGTTTCTTCCGACAGGATCTTGCGCGTCGGCAAAAACCAGCCCAAAGATGCGCAGCCGTGTAAAGACCAAAGACTGTTAAGTAATCATGTGGCAGTTTCGGTGGCTAGCCTGCAGTCTAGGACTCGTGCCGAGACTATGCAAAATCAAGAGCCAGTCAAAGAATCCTCTGTGGGTCAAAGGTCAACCTCTTGCTCGGTGCCTACACCTCAGAGGCATGCGCAAACCGGAGCCCTGGGGCAGAGGATCCACCCACGGGACCTCAAGGGATTACCGATGAATGGGTGCAATCCAGCTGAAGGTGTAGTTATGCGAGAAAAACCCACTGGAGGGAAAAGCACACCACTGCGCCATCCTTCCTACATCCAGGCGCAGGAGCATCAGGACTCCCTGTTCGGCTCTGCTAACTTGAACGAATCACTCAACTCCATCCCCTTCATCGGTAAGTGCCGCCGACTCTGTCGCCATAGCAACAAGCTCAGGAAGCATGTGTGTGAGATTTGTGCAAGAGTAATTGCCAGGATTGAGTCGATAATTGGAAAAGAGGTTTACATCACGTTATACCGTCTAACAAGTACTACCCAGATATGTTATATTTTTAAGTGTTTTTGAACATTTTATATTTTCTAGTGAAATATTTAAAATTGTTAACATTTAATTGCAGATTTTTTAAAACATAAAATAGAAGCATTGCCAAGCTCATCTAGGTCTCTAATATCTTGTTAATAAAATGTATTTTTTTGATATTTGCTGCGATTTCTGAGATCTGAGATTTTTGTGAATGAGATGTTTCGATAGAAACGAGAACGTATTAGAGCCGGCACTTTAATCCCGAATAAACCTGCAGCGCCCCATGTCGTGAGTTTGTCCGGCTTGGACTGCATGTCAGAACACTTTCAGATTTCGGTTAAACTAAACAGTCGTTCGTAATTGATTGGCTGTATTAATACACATCGACAGCGTGTAACTGGAGCTGTAACGAGTTCATTACTGTGTTGTTTTTAAATCAATAACCACTCTGCTGCCTGATGGCCCTCACTGGGTTTCATGATGGTTTTCATGGATTTCTTTTTATGTAGTGCTTTTAATCATTTAGCCAACAGTCCGGCCATCGGACAGAGCTCGCAGATTATATTATCGGACGACATGCCGGTAAATAAAAAACAAATGGAATATGGCTGAGAAGCTGAGGCGTTCTCTTATGAAACTTGGGGTATTTCTCAGAAGTATACTCTGAAGTATGTCCTTGATTAGTCGTATTCATCCGGAATATTCCAGAACAAATACCGTGCAAATAGATTCACTTGCAGCTAAAAGCAGAGTCACAAAACATTGACCTTCTTAAAAGTGGGTTGCACTTGCAAATAGGTTAAGAACTGCTGCCTTAAACCACTATTTCTTTTATCACATTTTACATATCGTACAGGTTATCTGTACAAGCATGAAAAAGGAAAGTAACAAAACTATCGCAACTTTTTAAGTGATTTTCAATCGTAGAGGAAAGCAAAAACTGTCATGACATAAATACGGCTTCTGGGTTTTTTTTTCTCCCCCTGACTTTGACTCACTGTGTAAATGGACAGCTGCGAGGGTCAAAATCTTTCCCCAAAAAAAGGTTGGACAAAATGCGGTACAAATGCAGCTCGCCCTGTCACGATATCGCAATACGGCCAAATTTTATCGTCTTTAAAATTCACGCCGGTGTTCCTGCATGGAAAATCAGTCACCGTCCGGTTGTTATTTCCGTCTGACGGAAGTCACACGCTACAGACGCGACACAATCGCAGTGCGGCATACGCTCTCTCTGTGACGGTGAGGAGTTCTGCGGTTGATTTTTCTGACAGACGGCGAGCGTTGCATCAGGGTGATAAAAATAGTAAGGTTGTGTATCTGGGTTTCTCTTAGCGGTTTGTGCAGACCTTCCCGAGACCACACCTTGCACTTATTTTATTATATTTAACATCACTAATATTTAAATGTGAAAAATGATACTGTGAGCGTCCGCGACTTCAGAACATATTCAGTAAAAAAATATATATAAATACAAATTTGCACCATAGCTCTTACCGATAAACTTGAAATGCTTACCCAGTAAACATTAGCAAGAATTTTATTACAATTTTTGTTGCACAAAATTTGCCACTTGTTACAAGTTTTTTGAAGCAAAGACTGTTAAGTTTCTTAACTTTCTAAATCGTCTTAGAATAAAAAACTAACAAACCAACTAAATAAAAATTCTTAAAGAAAAAATATTCCAACTTCACGCTACAATATGCCACATGTAGGTTTCCATTCAATATATTGTGATCATTTACGTTTTAAGAAATATCCATTTATCAAAATTTTTATATATAAAAAGGGTTCATTCGTTAGTGTTTTTTTTTGTATTGCATCAGCTCCTTCCAGTCAGCTTATTTGTAAATTAAATGTATTATATTTAATCATTAAGAGTTCAGTCACAGTATCTGTGACATCTCAGAAAAACCTATTGTCACATAAATCACAATATCGGTATTATAGAACTTATTTCTTTGAAAGGTCAGGACGGGTAAAGTATGGTGATGTTACTGTGTGTGTCGATGGTGTTGAAGATAGCGTATCGCATGACTATGTCGAAGTTTCTCGTCAGGAAGCGCAGGAGCTTTATCCTGGGTTAGCCGGTGGCACTGTCGAGCTATGCAGTATTTTTTTTTCCACGCCTCACTCCTCTCCGGCCGCGACTGGAACTGGGGCATGGGATTTAATTTTAGCCACTGAAGCACCGCGCTGGGCACAGAACAGCTTTCTACTCTGGGCTTTTTTAGACTTAGAACCTCAAGTTCTTTAGCTCTCTGGAAAACAGGACATGGGGGAAAAAAAAAAACTACGTCGGATAAAACTGCTCTCGTTTCGAGAAAAGCAACGTGGCAGTTGATCCTGAACATCCAGAACTGACGTTTAAACCAAATTGTATTTATAACACGCACACACAAAACGAACAAAAAAAAACTAAACGCAGCCGTTCTCTGAGGTGTTATCGGATTTTCTTACATAACTAGTATTTGAGACGTTTGGAAAATTTGAGCAAATAATCCAAATAAATAAAATGGCACACCATGTGTCTTTAGAAATTCGGCTGAGTTTTGGCTCAAGTAATAAATTGTATAATTGTTCTTTAATCGAATTTATCTATTTAAAGCCCAGATTAAAGGATTCTGTTCATAACTCTGTACGATTCTTCTCCTGGATGCTTCAGAGATAAATCTGAGGTCTGTGGCAGGATTGGTTTGTTTTGTTTGTTTGTTTATTTATTTATTTATTGTTCCTGCCAGTTTCACATCTCCATATCCAAAGTGACTAATCCGGAGAGGTGTGGAGGCGTTTCGACAAAGTGTAGCCGTCTGTCCACTCAGAACGAGCATTCAGCACTGAGCTTTATTCCTGATACATATACTAATAATAATAATAATAATAATTATCTCTATATCTATATACCTGTATACCTGTCTTTCTGTGTTTCTCTTTCACTCCGTCTATCTAAGTTGAGATGCTACCTAGATCGATTGATCTCTCCATCTATTTGTTTGTTTCTGTCTCTCTCTGTCTATCTTTCTTTCATTTACATTTATTCATTTAGCAGACGCTTTTATCCAAAGCACACTCACACACCAATGGTAGCAGAGCGTCCATGCAAGGTGCTAGCTTGCCATCGGGGGCAACTTAGGGTTAAGTGTCTTGCCCAAGGACACTTCGGCATGGGATCACCCGGGCCGGGATTCGAACCACCAACCCCACGATTAATGGATTAGTGGACAACCCGCTCTACCGACTGAGCCACAGCCGCACATATGGGGCATGTATTTTTAAGTGGGAGAACTTGCACAATTCGTGTCTGACTAAATAAATTTTTACCCCATTGTGCGTGTGTGTGTGTACATATTTATGTATATACCCATATGGGGCATGTATTCTTTCCATGTATTTCTCACTCTCTCAGTGTATATATCTCTCTCTCTCTTTCTGTCTCTTTCTCCACATCTCTCACGCTCTGTCTTTGTTTCTCTCTCTCTAAGTTGAGGTGTTACCTAAATTTATCTATCTATTTATATCTTTGTTTGTCTGTGTGTCTCTCTTTTCTTTCCCTGTATCTATCTCTCTCTCTCTCTCTCTCTCTCTCTCTCTCTGTGTCTCCATCTGTTTCACCGAATCATGTAACCGTTGTAATTTTAATGTTATTTGATAATTTATTCATATTTTTCCAGATGAGCCAGCGAGTCCGAGTGTGGACCAGGAGGCCAGTCACATCTCTGCGTTGGCTGTGATCTCCACAGCTCAGAGTGCAGAAGCTGACTCTCCCAGCTCCCACACGCCCAGCCCTCACATGCGCAGACAGCTGTCTCACGACCAGGGTAAGAGAGACACCCTCTCAGCCTCTTTACACTGCTCTATACACCAGCCACTGTTTTACAACCTGTGTGTGTGTGTGTGTGTGTACAGAATCTCTCAGAAGTGCTATTCTGGAACAAAGTGGAACCAAAACGGAACGCTCTAAATCGTACGATGAAGGTTTAGACACGTACAGAGAGGAGGGGCGACGGTAAGCCTGCACTTATATTTATTTTTTTTATATATATTTTTTTATATATAATGTGTATTTTGTGTGTATGTATATATGTGTATTTTGTGTATGTGTGTGTGTGTATGTGTGTGTGTGTGTGTGTGTATGTATATATATATATATATATACGTGTGTGTATGTGTATATATATATATATACGTGCGTGTGTGTGTGTATATATATATATATATATATATA
>JAFFST010049710.1:132229-154012 GCA_022414735.1 Noturus placidus
GTTGAAAAAGTTTGAAATATCCAATAAATTTCGTTCCACTTCATGATTGTGTCCCACCTGTTGTTGATTCTTCACAAAAAATTACAGTTTTATATCTTTGTTTGAGGCCTGAAACGTGGCAAAAGTTCGAACAGTTCAAGGGGGCCGAATATTTCGCAAGGCACTGTGTGTGTGTGTGCGTGTATATATATATGTGTGTGTGTGTGTGTATATATCTTTAATATGTGATTACTCTGGCTTTGTGTGTTGATACAAAATGTGTGTGTGTGTATTGCAGTGCTCCTACAAGTAAGACGGAACCTTCACCCAAAGCTTTGCGACAGTCTCTGAGCATCAAACACACATTGCTGGGGGTTGCGGCGGGGAAGAGTCAGAGCACACACTCTCCCAGGAACGAGCAGGAGAGGAGCAGCAAAGGTACACCTTGTGACCCAAAGCCAATTCCCATTTATTTTCATTTATTAACTTCCCAATAAATCTATTAGTGCATATTAAAAGATATTTAAACATTAAATCTGTTTTTGTTTATGCTGTTGGCTGGAACTTGGTTTCAAAATATAAATAAATACCCCTTCCCACACACACACAAACAATTACTGTTAGTTTGGTAGAGCGATTTTAATTAAATAAAATTTTAATGTACCAAAAACACTGTATATAAGTTGGCCATAATTTCAATGTCAGTGTTTGAAATTTCAGTGCTTCCTTAACTATCGCACTTATTCCTGTTTCAAAGAGTTTATGGAAAGAGCTTAAAGGATTTTTTTGTGTTAGTTTTAGTGAAAGGATTCAGAAATGTTTTAATGTTTTCTTTTTATTGGTGTTAATATAAGAAGTAAGAAGTATGCTTTGTATTCCAGATGATTCTAGTCCACCACGGGACAAAGCTGCCTGGAAGAGAGGGATCCCAGGGCTGAAGAAAAAGCAGCAGGAGAAGAAGCCGACGGTAGGGGTGACGTTTGGAGTGCGGCTGGACAACTGTCCTCCTGCACACAACAACAGGGTAAGGACAGTACACAGCAACACTACTACATGCCAACAACACCACTGTTACACAACCACACAAGGTCATGGACTTATTCATTAATAATTATAAATGTAACTGCAAGCAGCAATTAAGGGGCCAAAGAACACTAATATTATAACCCTGTGAAACTACTGCTGAAAGCTGATTGAAATCCATTTAACCTATACTATTCGAGTAAACCAAGCTCCGCCCCACCATGACCACTTGTCATGTGGTGGCCACGTTGTTTACAAATTTCAGAATCATTTTGTGAAGACATTCTTCATATCCTTAGACTAGTTTGCAAATTTTTTTTTTTAGCTTTTTATGCAAATTAGACTCGAGCTTGGTGGGCTGAGCTAACTTGTTATTGATAGATTTTTTTTCTCCTCTACACTCAAGATTTTTTCACGATGTTAACAGTCCATTACCATTGGTTATTTTAAAACACATTATTGTGTGTGTGTGTGTGTGTGTGTAGTTTGTGCCTCTGATAGTGGAGGTGTGTTGTAAGCTGGTGGAGGAGAGGGGGTTGGAGTACACAGGGATCTACAGAGTCCCTGGGAACAACGCAGCCATCTCCAGCATGCAGGAGGAGCTGGACACTAAGGGCCTGACTGACATCGACCTCCATGACGATGTGAGCGACCACGAATGTCACGTTTCGGTCATGTGCCCTTCTGTAGCCTCTAAAGTATAAAAGGGTTTTTATTGTCTCTCTCTCTCTCTCTCTCTCTCTCTCTCTCTCTCTCTCTCTCTCTCCCTACAGAAATGGCGTGATCTAAACGTCATTTCCAGTTTACTCAAGTCGTTCTTCAGGAAGCTTCCAGACCCTCTGTTTACTAACGGTACACACATTTCTCAGATTTTTTTTTATAATAGTCTTTAGCATACAGCTTTAAAAGGGAAAAAAGTAGTGTATGGGAAACAGCAGAAAATAATGGGGTGAAATAATAAATAAAAAAAGTGCTTATTAATAAATGGCCTGTAAATCTGCTGTACTGAATGTTCTGAAATCCTGAAACTCTACATGTTTTTAGATTTTAGGCAACAAGATCTTGTTAATTTGGTTAATTTTACGCTTAAATATTTTTGACAGATCCCCTGGGGCTGTTGAGCTAACACAAATGGACAAATATTCACATCCACCTTGCTGTTTAATTAGTGAGTTGTGTAATTGTGATATTTCTGTCGTGTTCACAGAGAAGTATTCTGATTTTATCGATGCTAATCGAACTGAGGATGGTGTGGAGCGATTAAAAACGCTGAAGAGACTGGTGAGCTGGTGATAAACTCTAAACATTAATGTGCTACAGGAGGATAGAATCACTCATCTCTCTCTCTCTCTCTCTCTCTCTCTCTCTCTCACTCACTCACTCACTCACTCTCAGATCCTTGAGCTTCCTGAGCATCATTATGAAACCCTGAAGTTCCTGTCTGGCCATCTGAAGACTGTCTCTGAGAACTGTGAGAAAAATAAGGTACTGAAACTCATTGCTCACGGCTAAAGACAGGGACAGACACACGTTTATTACACACAGAAAAAAGAAAAGGAAAATCACTTTGATCAGGTCGTTACAGAGCTGCCTTTTTTTTCTGTATTTATTCTGAATGAAAAGATAACGTAAAAATTGCTTTAAAACTTGCCAAAAATGACTTTCTATTTCACAAAAATAGTTAAATTACCCGGCCTAACCCCAAATTTAAACTAACATTTAGTTTTTGTTTGTTTATATATTTATCTCTAATAACACTCATAGTTGGATTCTTGGGAGGGGATAAAAAGCTTTGAATGAAAAAAAAAATATTTTGGTTACACAATGACTGCACAGCTTAAAATATGCTATAATTGATTAATAAAAAAGAGAAGCAAAGAAAAAACTAAAAGCACCAGAACGAGGCAAAAAAAGTAATAATAATAATAATTATTATTATTATTATACTTGGGATTCTTTCTTTTGCTTTTTTTCCTCTCTGTCCCTCTTTATCCTCCCTCCCAAAAATTCAAAAGTTTTAACTTTGATTCTTTTTTTTTTCCTTCTCCCAAAAATCCTACTTTTCTTTTTTCTTATTTTTTTTCATGCTTATTCTTTTTCTCTTGTCTTTCTTTCTTGCTTTTCTTCTTGTTCTCTCTCTTCTCCTTTCTTCCTCCCTCCCGCTCTCCCTTGGAGTTTCTTTATTTTTTCTCTCAAGATTTTTATCAGACTGGATAAATTATTTTCTTCAGATCTCATGGTTAAAAAATGAGTGTACTGATGGATCAGTTTTTGTTTGGTCAGATGGAGCCACGTAACCTGGCCATTGTGTTCGGCCCGACACTGGTCAGAAGCTCTGAGGACAACATGACTCATATGGTCACTCACATGCCTGATCAGTACAAGATTGTGGAGACGCTCATTCAGCAGGTGTGTGTGTGTGTGTGTGCTTTCCTTCTTTAAAAGAAATGGTTGAAAAAGAATGAATCTTTTTCTTTCTTTCTCTTTCAGTCATTCTTTTTTTTCTTGCTTGTCTTCTTTCAGACTTTATTTAAATATTTTTCTTTCTTTTTCAACCAGAATTTCTTTAATTTATCCTTGTTTTCAATCCCTCTTTAATTTTTGTCTTTGTCACTCCTGCATCTTTTTTTAATCCTTTCATTTCTTTCTTTCCGTGTAGTTTTCTTTGAACCTTTTTTTCAATTCTTATTTTTCTTTCTTAAATGTTTTCAGTTCAGTGCTAGTTGATGGTAAACACTCATCATCTTTCCCTCACAGTACGACTGGTTCTTCTCAGAAGATGGAGATGAGGAACCTGTAGTGAGTATTGGGGGGGAGTGTAACCTGTGGGTTTTATTAATGCACCTGTCTGAGGACAAAAACTAAATTGTTCTGTGTTTAATTTTGTTTTTTTGTATTAATTTTAGACGTCAGTGGAGCAGGTGAGCACTGTTCAGTCTCAGCCTGTTCCCAACATCGATCACCTGCTGACCAACATCGGCCGCACGGCTCCCTCACCTGGAGACGTCTCAGGTACGCTCACATGCACCTCGTCTCACACGTACGTCTGCTTTAGACAGACAGGAAGTGAGGTAGAGGTGAGAGCACAGTGAAGTCTGAACATGAGCTTTAATCTTTGATAAACTAGGCAGACACACACACACATACACAAGTGCTTTGCATCTTTCAGAGCTTGAAAAGAAGACCGTCCTGGTGAATAAACTTTCCGTAAATGTAAGAAATTTTTCAAACGGGATGTGTGTATGATCGTTACCACGGACAAGAAAGTTTCACACCACAGCCCTGTTGAATTCTGCGTTCTGATTGGCCAGATGGTGGTGTTTTAATTCTCTACAACAGCATTTCTGACATTAGCGTAGGTTTATATTAAGGTGCTCGTTCTGTGAGGGTGTTATTGTTTCTATAGTAACAGCTCGTTCGTGAACAAATAAAAAAATGCGTTTTTCCTTTTATCATTTTCTTTTTTCTCCCGCCTTTGTCCTTTTTTCTTTATTAAATATTTTTTCATCTTATTTTTCACTCCTTTTTTTACATCTCTTTTTTTATTGTGTGCTTTCTTTTTTCTCTGCCTTTCTCACCTTTCCTTTCTTACCATTTTTCTTTTTTTGCATACTTTCTTTTTTTCCTCTCCTTTCATTTTGTTCCATCTTTTTTACTTACTTTTTTCTTTTGCTTACTTTCCTGTTTTACTCTTCTTTCTCTCTCTCTCTTTTTTCTTTCTCCTGGTTTCCATCGTTTTTGATCACTTTCTTTTTATTTCTTACTGTCTTGCTTAACTCGTCTTTCTTTTTCCTCTATTTTTGCTTTCTTGAGTTCCATCTTTTTTGCTCACTGCCTTGCTTTTCTTTATCCCTCTCTCTCTCATTGTCTTGCTTAACTCTTCTTTCTTTCTTTCAGTCTATAGTAACCGCTCATTCAAGGGGGCTTACACGGCTGATGCTCCAAATAAACCCGGTTTAAATAAATCACGGGTACGCTGAAGTTGTCAGATTTCTGTAACCTTTATGGAAGGAGTCTCCAGCATCAGCGCTTTGTAACTTTAAGTTTTCGGGACTGAGGAATGAAAGGAGGCTGGTGACAGAACAACTGTTTTTAGCTGCTATTATGTAAGTGAGAACAGGAACTAGCGTTAAACGAGACTATAAACGGATAAAAAGTATGTGTTGTTCTTTAACATAACAGCTGTGTGCGGTAGTCTGAGAGAAATAAGACACGTGATGCTATTTCGTGGTTGATTATTTTCCTGTAAGAGCACCACATTCACGCTCTTTATCTAGTTAATCCCATGACGTGATTGACCTCAGCCTGATTTCATATCCGGGATGAAATTTCAAGCTCTGATGCTGAATGTATTTTATTTTGTTTTAACTCAGCATGTAAGCTTAGCCAGCTTATTAGAATGTCTTTTTGCGTATGCAAATGGAAACGTGAACTATTTTAGCAATTTTGTTCTGGTTAAAATAAATAAATACAAATAAATAAAATTGTGTAAAATAGTTCCTGTCAGTCAGTATGTTAAGCTTTTATAAATTGTTTATTTTTTTTCTGTTCACATTTTTATTGAAATGTCGCTGCTTTCTTTAAACCTCCTTTTGGTTTAGTTTTCTTTTTTTATTTATTTATTTTTAAAATTAATTACTTTCATATTTATTTTTTTATTTTGCTTTTCATTCCTCACACATCATTTTCCTCCTTCTTAAGCCTCCGTTACGACTCCACTCCTCCTTTTCCGTTCAGTTCTGTTCCTTCCTCTTTCTTGCACTTAAACCGAAGGAATGAAAGAGAGAGCAAAATGAAATGAAAATTCATGTGACGTTATGGCTCACCCGTCTTGTCTCCAGTGTTTTCTTTCTCCCTCTTGTCCCTCCCTTTTGTCCCCTTTTTTTGTCCAGCCCTGCTCACACATTACCCAATCTTGACACAGGCCAAGTGGGCGGCGTCTATCACTCGGTGATGTCACTGATGGACTCTGTAATGTCTGTGATGGACAGCTGGGACTGTAGGAAGAAGGAGGAGTGTTGTCCCCAGTGTAGCTGCCTAGTCTGCAGAAACCCACGGTTCTTGTAAAACGTTTTCAAAAGAAAAAAAAGAACCGATCCAAGAGTGAGAGAAAAAGAGAGAGAGAAACATGAACCAAACGTACAAAAACAAACAAACAAAAACCAAAAAAAAAACTCCTTCTGAGTGAATGTCAGAGAAGTCTGGGTTTCTATATTTTTTGTCATCGTGGTGTTTGTTTGCACGTTTCATATCTTATAAGATCATTAAATTAACAGAGAGGATACAGAGCAGTGATGGTGTCATGTGTCTGAAAAGCCTCTTTGCTGTCTCTCGTTGTCTCCGAAGCTGACCACAAGGAGTTCTAGCATGGTACGGTCTCCAGGTTTCTCCTCCGCCATCATGTGGCGTCACTGTCCTTCATGTGTGAAAGGGGGTGGGGCTAAACCTCACACAAAAAAAAAGTTTGTTTCGTTGTTTTTTGGGGGGGTTTTTTGTGTGGAAAAGTTCACGTAAAATCACAAGTCCCCTTCGTTCACACCAAGCCCGTGTTGTCGATCAGCTGAAACGTGATTAAACGTGTCCGAACTGAATAAACTTTTAAAAGAAGAAAGTCCTCACACGGTTTTAGCCATGATGATGTGCTGCATTTCCTGCCGTTGAACTGTATCTAAATCATAGCTGGCTGATAGTTCCTCCGTGTTTTATCTTATTTCTCAAAATATCAATAAATCCCGAAAGCTGTCACGTGACTTTATTGCATACTGGATTTCAGATAACTTCGCATCGTGAAGGTACCAGAAGTTTCACGTCTAGCACTCTATCGGGCTTCGGTAGATCGGTCTTTCCCTCCTCTTTGTTTGCTTTCGTGTCTGATTTTAAAGATTTAAAGAAGGCGACAAAAAAAAAAAAACCTCAAAGCTGTGGCTATTTGGAATTTTGGGACCTCCTGAATTAATCTCCGGGCCACGCACTCTGCCTAAGTAACATTTTTCTCTGGTGTAGCTTGTGTGTTTAGGAGGAAAAATGTAGACACGACTGAGATTATAGCTCTCACTTAAGATGTAAGCTTTCGTTAGCTGCATAACATTGTAAGTCCAGCACGAAACTTAAGAACCTATGGATGTTAGACACCGAACGTGTTTTCGCTGATCGAGTACATGTGGGGTGAGTGGGAGCGATACATGGCGTCTGATGTGGTGTCTCGGACTGAGCTGTTTTTAAATGGAATAAAAAATGCGTGTGTGTGTGGTATCAGTGGACATGCCTTCTGTGCGAACGTGTGCATGAGCTGCTTCCTCTGTCAGTGCAACGCTTGTCTCCTCTTGTTCCTCTCTCTCTCTCTAACTGCTTTAACTGCACTGCCTTCATCTCTCTGATCTCATGTGTCCGTGCCGCTCGTCATGTGGCTCTTCATGTGGCTCTTCATGCCGTTCCTTCACACACTTTCTTACACAAAGATTCTGATTTTTTTTTCCTCTCTCTTCATTCGGTCACCAGATTCAGCCACCAGTGACTCTGCAAAATCAAAGGTGAGTGCGTTAACACCACTCACACCCAGACATGATAGGATCTGGTTTTTTCTTTCTTTCTTTTTTTGTCTAACATCTTACCTGTTGGTCCTCCAGCAGGGCTCCTGGGGCTCGGGTAAAGACCAGTACAGCAGAGAGCTGCTGCGCTCGTCCATCTTCGCCAGCCGCAAGCGCAAAAAACCCAAAGACAAACTTCAGATGAGCAGCTCCGAGGACGACCTGGACACCAGCTTCTCCAAGAAAGAGCTTCAGGACAAGATCGAGCCGAAGAACGAGCGCAATGAGGAATTCAAGAGTGAGGCAGGAGTGTGCGTGTGCGATCGTGTAGAAAAGCTTGACGATGTCAGCCAGAGATCGGAAAAGAGCATCGTCGACATCCCAACCGAATTCAAATTCGACATCCTTCCTCTGAAACTGGCGCAGTCCAATAAATCCGGCGAGTCTCCGAAAAAACACAGCGCACACAGAGAAAGAGAATTGGTGTGGCAGAATTCGCTCTCTGATCCGCCCTCTACCTCATACGACGAGGGCTGCGTTTCAGATTTGGGAACGCTGAACAGCACCAGCTCTCAGGCATCGGGCCACAGAATCCGGCAGGGCAGAATTCCGGGTCCCTGGGTGGAGAGCGCTGGAGCGGAGGTGTGCTCCATCACGTCAGATTACTCCACCACGTCGTCCATGACGTTCCTGATGGGGATAGAGTCTACGGCGCTGAGTCCTGCTCACGACGCCGATGATGAGAGGAGCGAGCTCATCAGTGAAGGCAGGAACATCGATTCGGACAGCGAGAGCAACTTATCAGTGTTCGCACTCGCTAGAGACGATGGCAGGTCTGAAGACGTTTCATCTGTGCAGGAAGAAGGCGGAGTCACGCCTTTTCAGAATTCCCCTGGCCTCCTGGTGTCGCAGCGCATCGTCGCAGGTGACACGTTAGCACGGAAGAGAGGAAGCCGGCAAAAAACGGACAGCGAGTCATCGACGGACGGTATGCGCAGCGATAAAGAATCGAGTACTTCCAAAATGCTGGATGTTGTGAAGGGAAAAAATGGTGAAAACGAACCCATCTGGCGAATCAAAATCACCGACCGCCTCAAGTGTCGACTCCGCGCCTCTGCTGACGACATGTTCGGCGTTGGATCACAGCGCACAAGATCCCCAGAAACGCGCAGCAAACGCAAGACCAACATTCGCCGCCGCCACACCATGGGCGGACAGAGAGACTTTGCGGAGCTGTCAGTCATCACCGGGGCCGAGCTCTCCGCCATGGATCGCTTAAAACCCAAATGCAGCTCGCAGGACTTTTCCATCGCTGACTGGATTGTCAGGGAGCGCCACCGCACCAGCAACCCGGAAGTCAGCCAGGACAACTCGGACCTGTTCTCCGCTGGGGCCTCGGGGTCCAGTTCAGGAATGTTAAATGGAGACGCGGCGGTGGCGGCTCAGCTCAAAAGCTTCAGCTTGGCCTCCGACGCTCATCCACACAAACTGTCCGGGGCACAGGTGGTGCGCTCGCGTTTTTATCAATATCTGTGAACGGATGAATAGAATTCTGATACAGACTGAAGCGCGTGTGTGAGAGAGAGTGAGTGTAAGGTACTTAAAACGATGAGTTACTTTTTTTTTTATACGAGGTTAATAAAAAACAAAACGGAGAAGGACGGTACTGACGCTGCTTTCTGACAGTCAGGAGGAAGAGGTAGGAGGTGATGACGGATAACGTTTTTCTCCTCTTTCTGACTCCCAGAATCTGTTTTTAAATATTTCCTCCCTCTAAAAAAAAAAATAATTCTGATCTGACTTGAGGTCTCAGAGTGAAGAGAAACCTCTCTCTGGTGCGCGTGGATAGACCTGACTGAGCCCTGGGGTAACTGGACCTTTTAATGATTCCACTGGAATGAAGCTGAGAGGTCAGGTGTGGTAGTGGTGGTGATGATGATGATAATTGGGGGTGGGGATGTGGGAAGGTAAACAGGCGGTGTTATGTTCTCAGATGACGTGGGCATGAATGTGAAAAGTTTTAAAGACGACTTGTTCTGGGAAGTGTAAGAAGGTCTCAACTCAATCCAAATGAAGAATGTATCTAATCTGCTTGCTGTAACGCTTCATTTCCGCTATTTCTCTTTATCTTTTCTTTTTTATTTGTACATAGCCCCTTTGTTTTAATGTACTTGAAATGTTTTTTTTCCTCCATTGTTTGAACTTCGTGTAGTGTGATGATTTAAAAAAAAATGTATATAATTAAGGCCTCTCTGATGCAGCCGCTTATCTAATTGTCATACGACCATCAAAAGAAAAGAAGAAACTATTTAAAGAAGAAAAATTTGTGATGAAATGTAGGCACTATTTTCCGCAAGTAATCTCTATCCGCTGTACGTGCGTGCGATTCGAACAATGTTTTTAAAAACGCTTCCCTGCACTGAGAAACAAACCATAAATCCTTTTACTCCGAACTCACTCGCTTGTTATGGATGGTGAAGCGTAAGGCCTTGAGATGTTGATGTTGATGCAGTCAGTAAACATTTAAAATGTGCGATGATTCGTAGAGGGCGATGAATGAAATCTGCTGTTACATACTTTTATCACCGCAGTGAAAAGTAGTTCCGGTTGCTTTTATGCCTTCCTGAAGGCTTTGCGGTTGTTCCGTCGCTTACGAATTTAGTTCCTGCCTGCAATTAGTTCACGCAAATACAAAAGGAAAAAGTAGTGGGTGTGTATGCATGTGTGTTTTTATTTTATATATATATATATATATATATATATATATATATATATATATATATATATATATATACATACATACACATGTGTAGAGACATTATGGAGAACGATAAAGTTTGAAAGGAAGTAGCGGCGGCGTTGGTACGCTCTGGTGAATGTATGCATGTAGCTAGGACAGCTTGCTTGGCTTTTCTGATCCAATCCGAGAAAGGAGTTCATACGATGCCGAGCATGTAACGTAAACCGAACTACAGGTTTTCACAATTATTAGCGCATTATTTAATTTGCATATAACCAGCTAGCTTTAATATATAGCTACTACAATTTCTCGTTCGAGCTTGGAAAAACTGGACAGGCCACACCTACAGGAAGTGACAAACTGTAAATAATGTTTTTCTACAGATTTACAGCTGAATATTTAATGAAAGCTTTCCTACGAAAATGTGTTTTGCATAATCGTGTTTTTTTTTTTTTGTTTTTTTTTTTTTGTGCGAGTTTGGAGTAAAACGGATCTTTGGTTCCTTTCTCGTTGCAGGGAAAAGTGAAGTGACGAAGTAACAAACACTAAGCATCAAAAACATCGGTGTGTTTCTCTGAAACAGAACACACACCTTCTCTTTTTCTTGCATTCCACTTTGGTCTTAACATGATTTTTTTTTTTTAATTTGTTTAAATGTTTTAGAGGTTTGTGTAAAATAATTTAAGTGTAAGTACGTGTTGTGGAAGCAGCGCACCTCTCCCTCACGTCATTCACCAATTCTGTAAGTGTTGTGTAGATAGCTGGCCCGAGGTGACCGGACCGGACTGGACCATGTGCATCATCTCCAGGTGTGTGTGCGAGAGACAGTAAGAGAGGTCTTGTTTTTCTATCATGCCCTGTCTGCTACAAACGTGGACAAATGAAACACTGGAAGAGAAAAAAACAGAAATAAAAGCTGCTTTGTGTCTGACCAGGACAGTGGAGTGTTTTACAGGTGTGTGCTGATTGGATTTTGACCTCAATATGATCTTTTCTGTTTTTCCCTGAATGGAGATTTTTTTAGATTTTTTTTCTATTCAAAAGCACTTAAATATTGCAGGGGCAAAAGGTGTTCACACACCTGGCTGAGGAGGAAAGGTGAGGACGAGAAATGGGGACAGGAACAAGTTTTTATTTATTTAGGAATTAAAAGATGTCTTAGGGAATGTAAGTCACATGATTCAGCTCTGTATCTATAGTTAATCATAAACATGGCCACAGGGGACAAAAAAGTTCTAAATTTATTTATTTAAAATTAGTGATTGTTTCTATGGTAACAGCTTTGTCACAGGGAGGTGCACAGCATACACTGCACATAATAAACATTAAAAACCATGCGCATTCTTGATTCTCCTACCCTCCCTCTTTTTTCTCTCCAACTCCCTCTCTCTTACATCTCAACTTCTCTTTCTCTCCATCTTCCTCCTCCTCTCTACCTCCTCTTGTTCTCTCCATGTCTCTCCCTCTCTTTCCTTCCTGTTTTTACTTTTCAATTTGTTGCTTATTGAAATGATCCCTTTTCTTCTTATTATTATTATTATTATTTTACTTTCATTTTCTTTATACTTTCTTCCCACATTAACGCAGTGTTCGAATTTCCACTGAAACAGGAAGTCAGGACATTGAGTGGCTCTCAACATACTTTTTAATTATCCAATAGCCTTTAACTTACTTCACAGCCCTGGCTAAGCCATACCTCCCAGTTAGGACCATGGATTTTTATAATGTTGGGGGGCGGGACACATCAAATTCTAAAGAGCATTTGATTGGACAGAAAATCTGCCGAGAAACTGAAGTGCAGAATGCATAAGAATTGCTGGTAGAGAGGCTGTAGATTTTGAACGTGTATCTTCTAAATGCGCATTTAGTCATTGTTTTAGAGCACATTAGCTTATAGATAACCTTAAGAAGAACATATCCAGACAAAAAGCCACAAAACTTCCGTTGTGACTTCATGGGGATTTTGAAATGGCTGATATGGCGAAGTTTTCTGCAACTTCTATAACGTTGATAGAGTCTCCAGTGTCGGGGCTTTGTGACAGAGGTAAAGCTGTAACTTTAAAACTATGACGTGTCCTCTTCAATACATAAACTGTATTCTGTGGTGTAAGAGGAATAAAACACGTTTAACAGTCAGTAACAGGAGCGTCATCACGCTGCCCTGTTGTTGATTTGTTTCCTATAATGGCACAACACACACGTGTTTGCAGCTACGAGGTGTCCGGCTCAGAGCATCACATCTTTATGATGTCTTCAGGATGATCATTTTGGTGTTAGATCTTCAGTGTCGGATTGAAGGTGCTGAAGCCACTTGGGTGAGTAATGTGTGCACGATATGAGTAAATATCACAGCCAGGGTTTTTTAGGAGCTCGCCCGATACTTATATTTCATAGTTTGCTGTTGGTTGGTTTTATATAAGTATACACGTGTGGTGGCTTGTGGGAGAACAAAACATGGGTTAACATTTTCTATTACATATAAAGTATGCTTCATTTTAAAATTCTTGTAATTTACACCCTACAAAATCGTCTAGTGATGGAGAAACCATTTTCACTGACATATATATTTCTCATATTTCACCACTAGATGGCACAAGAGCGCTGTTCTGAGTACACGCCGGTCTTTTTAAACCATGATTGATATTCCTATCAAAACTTGATCGTCTGATACACGTGTACACAATTATGGAATAAAATGGCGTCAAGTCCCAAAGTGTCACGTTTATGTTCCCCGTGGCCCCATAAGCTGAAAAGGTGAAGGGGTGAAAGGGGGGAGAAGAAGCTTTCAGAATGCTTTATGTACAAGTTGCTCACATCAGGGAACAAACAAAACGGCCGCAGTGTAATTTTACACGTCTGTACAACCAGCACATGACCACAAGCTTTTCTCTCACTACAGTAACATTACTGTAGAACTACAGACACGCATCAGGCTGTCTGAAATTACAACACAAACACACGCATTTAAAAAATACAAAGGATGGCGGGGGCTGTAACACGCTTCCTAGCATGCTGGATTTTTAAAAAAACACATGTTCTGTACAAAAAGATCTTCTGAGCGTCATCGCAGCTGTTTCGATGAAATACACGTAAAAAGCGCAAACATTACAACTTTCCTCATTGTGTTTTTTTTGTGTGTTCAAGTTTGTAGATCATTAACCACACCAGCAAGTCTGTAATGCTAAACCAGTGGCCGTGAGAGTCCGTTCTTTAGATGCGGAGTAAAGGGAAATGCATACTGATCAATTCAGCGTAACCTTAATTATTGTCTAACAGCAGGGCTGCGCACTGCGACGCTTGTTAACGCGATACAATTCTCTGAAGAACACTGATTCTGTTCAGGAAACGAGAGCTGTAAGGATGTTAACATTGCGATGTAGTTTATCTTCGTATTTTAACTGCGTTACTGTTTAAATTAGCGTAGCTAACTTCACCTATGCTAAATATCGTTATCCGTATCGTATTGGCTGTTTATTATGAAAACTGTATGAACACGTTTTGAATCACTTCCTAATTATCGTTACTATTAAATTGATTTGTAGAACATAAATGTTATATCTGACACTTTGTTGTAGATCTGTTTAATTAAAATTTTCACAAAATTAATTTTCCCCCTCTCTGACAAAGATCTTCATGCATTCCTACGAAATATAGCTAATCGTTAGCTTAAACATCAAACATTTGTTCATATACCGTGTCGTAAAGCGAGAACGTGGCGTCTGGGTTTTTCAGGCAGGAAAACTCAGGAGTCGAGAGTTTGCACTAATGTGAAATTGGGGGAAGGGGCGGGGCTTCCATGGTGTCAGTTAATATCGGAGACTTCGGATTTTGTACGCAGTTGTCAATCGTTCCAGATTCCTACATCAGTTGTAACTGTAATACCTTTTGGGTAGTTTAGAGTGATAACTCGTATTAACGCACTCTGACGTTAAAAAGCATAAACGTGGGCAGGTCTGGCTTAAAGTCGTCGCATCTCACTTTTACAGATAAACTGATTGACCACACTGATGTTTGGAGTTTGAGATCTGTAATGTCAGTGTTGTTGAATCGTAGTGTGTCGTGGGTTACAGCTTTAATCCAGTAAGGCACAGTGACTAAAATAATAACATTAGACTGGTTTTTTTTCCTTCCCTCGGTTGTATGAATGACAAGTTTAACCTGACCAGAACATGATGCTACGCCCTAAAACTGGTATGAAAGATGCTTCCGAGTCATTTATTACCAAGTGTCTTATTAAAGCCGCTGGCCTGTTATAGGATGAAGGACAAAACGAGGAACAGCTTTAAATTTAAATAAGAGACATGATATTTCCATATTTTCCAGAATACGAGTCGTTACTGTACCAACATGTCTGTTAGTTTAGCACAGAAGCTGTGAGGTAAACATAGCAATCAGTAGGTGAAGTCTGACTTCGTCTATATCTGTAAACAAGCTAAAATTTAGCGCGTAGCTGTAACGCTGTAATGTTACATTTACAACCTGTTGCTATGGCAAAACTTTTATTGTTTTCAGATGAAATTCATGAGACAATGGAGAACAAGGCGACGGGACTGTGACCCCTTTGGCCGCACTACAGTCAGCATTGTTGTTCATTAGTGCTGTTTTTTATGACTTTGCCCCTCCTCCCAAAGTCTGAAAGAACGGAGTTGTAGCGATGTGAACGATAACATCCGACTTTGACACTAAATTTGCTGTTTATGCACTCGTTTATTTAAAGTTGAAGAATTTAGGTGAAATGGACTTGATAGCTAACCTTAGCGTTGTAGCTTTAGAGCAAAAGTAAAGATGAGAATGTCGGCCATGTCTTAGCGGTAAACATGAACACTAGTTACGTTTTGCTCCTGCAGAAACTTTCCCTTTAATGTGATGTATATGATCGCTACAGTTTCTCTGCTGCGATTTTAACATTTAACAAGCACGATAATTACACAAGCGCAGTTTAGAAGTCTGGAAAATACGGTCATAAGCTCCATAACAACGGATATTAACAGTGCTATTTAATGTCTAATTCACCCGCATTGCTCTACAGGGTCTTGTGCTATATTCATCCTCCGGCTTGGTTTCCGTTTTCAGCGTGCTGCTGCGTCACTACTGGCTCAGTCCACACGTAGGCGCTGTACAGCTTCATCAGGGAGGAAGGTGAGGAAGGAAGAAGCTCTTGTTCGCTCTCTCGTCCCTCTGTCAGACCGTTCCGTTTCCAGAGG
This sequence comes from Noturus placidus, assembly GCA_022414735.1. Classification (NCBI taxonomy): domain Eukaryota; kingdom Metazoa; phylum Chordata; class Actinopteri; order Siluriformes; family Ictaluridae; genus Noturus; species Noturus placidus. The sequence continues at coordinate 147,703 of JAFFST010049710.1, forward strand.
CGGATGCGATTGGTCCATGCAGATGCTCCATCCCAAATGGAGAAGATGACAGCGATGATGATGATGAAGAAGAAGAATTACATGATGCAGGGTTTTTTTTTTTTTAGGGAAACAAATTTGATCACAGTTTGTGTTACACGGCCGTTTTAGCCGTCGTCCTCGTCTTCCTGCTCCAGCTCATCCTCGGTGACTATCTCTGGCGGCCTGAAGCATACATCGAAGTAGTTGACGAGCGACTGGTCCAGGTGCTGCCGAGAGACCTCCGAGTGCAGCAAGTGCCCCTCGTCAGGGTAGATCTGGAGGTGTGCATGTTAAGGTTAACAGGTTACAAAGCCACCTCCTGATTGGTTTAAGTGAGGAACACTATGTTCACACTAGCAAGAAGCAAGCTGTTGTTTGTCTCTTGTGGGTGGGGCTTCTCTAGTAATATGTGTATAAGTTATATGTAGCTTCTAACTCAGAAAATAAATTAAATAACGCACAGAGGAGCGTTTGAGGAAACGGTTTGATTTACATGTCATATGCTTGCCTTCGTACTAGCGCTGAACGCTCACCGGGGCACCAATGACCTCTGCTACTGCCTTCCAAGTGTTGTTTTTCTGAATTATTTGTGCAGAAACTAGCTGCACAGACCACACGCACCATAGCATCGGTCTGAGCAGTCAAGAGTTTGCATTTATTGATTAAAAGTGTCCGTACCTAATTTGAATTAATGTAGAAAATCGCAGAAAATGTAATGCTTGCTTTCTCACTTGCTAGTGTGAACGTTGGGTAAAAAAAAAAAAATATTTATATATATATATAAAACATAATGTATGTTATTCTTAACACCATGCTCAAAAAAAATTTCTGATGCAATTACGATTTCTTAACGGTTAAATATTCAGCCTATAAATATCATTTAATTTGCATTTAAAACGAAACACGCGCTCCGGCTCTTACCTGCAGTGTGTAATTGCCCTTTTGGTTTATTAAATAGTTGATGAATTTAGCCGTGTGCTGGAAGTGGACATTTTCTGCAAACGGACGAAGGCGAGCGTTAGTCATTAAGTAACGAGGATTATGAAAAGAAACAAATCAGAGAAGTGGAACTCGCTCACCGTCAGCTGTCGGGTGAATAATTAAAAAACTTTTATCCACTAGCTGACCTGCTCGATGAGCTAAACTCGACATCTGAGAAAGTAAAGAATGAAAGAAGAGAAAACACACCATGATGATGTAGGGTTGGAGGAAACAAGTGTATGTGTAATGTAGCAGGAAGAGATTTACCTCATACACTCTTGGATTGGATCGAGGAGATCCTAAATAACGCTCGGAGAACGCAGAGGCTGCGAGAACAACACTGATTAGAATTACAGTGAAAAAATAAGTACACCCCATGGAATTTTCCTGAAGCAGCTCATCCTGAAGCGTTTTAATCCTCTTATAACACAGCATCTTTTTCTCTCTGAGACGAGAGAAACCCGCAGCTTTTCACATTACCGAGAAACAGCAACAAAGCTCTGACACTGAAGACTCCTTCCATAAATAAATCACAAAAGTATTTTTTTGGTGAATGAGCTGTTGCTATAGAAACCATAGATAAAGTATTAAAGCAACACAGTCTTCGTTGTAATCATCACCAAATTGCTGTAGTGTGAGAGGAATAAAACACCCAGGGATGTGCTGCTATTGGAAAATAATCAACTCCAGGCTGATACAAGTTGTAACTGCCGTGATTACAGAGTTGCATTTCTTCTACAGGATTTATTTTCTTTACCGTATAGGCTGAAATCGGTGATGGGCGAGACAGCTGCGCCACATTTAAATTTAAAGTTGTACTTGAACAGCGAGTCCTCTGAGCTCAGTAGGAGGCTGGCGAGATATCCGCCGTACACCTGCAGGAGAGTGGAGAAAGAAAAACACGAGAACTAGGACAAAACCTAAAATACACACATTCCCAAAGGAATGAAATGTTTCACACAGACTAAACTGGTGTCTGAATTACGATCCATGTCCTAAACAGCGTCGGGTTTATTCTGCTCTCCGGCCCAGTTCTGAGGTTTCTCCAAATCCACCAGCACGCTTCTCCGTCTTCAATCGAGTTCTTCTGTCCGGTTCTGCTTAAACCGCTCTTCCGGCACACGCTTGCTTTCAAAGGCGCTCTCCACACGTCTGTGCATCCTGTCCTGCCCGCGAAACGAACATGACTCGCTCTGACCTCTGTTTCTGTCCCGCAGAAACATGGAATATAACTCCAATCTGGCATTATATATCTGCTTCAGGAGGACTCGATTCCAAGGTTCCGACGCTGAACCACTGTTAGAGCAGAATTAACTGAGGAGGCTGTCGGGGCTCTACGTGGCTAAATTTCTACATGGCTATCGTAAAAGTAATGTGACTTCTGTTCCTAATCCTAAACATCAACACTCTTTCTTGTGGTCTTTAACGTTAACTCTCACAAATAATGGGAGTGATGGGAGTGCATCATAGGGCGCACGGTGGCTTAGTGGTTAGCACATTCGCCTCACACCTCCAGGGTCAGGGGTTTGTGTGTGCGGAGTTTGCATGTTCTCCCCAGGTTGCTGGGGTTTCCAGTTCAAAGACATGCATGGTAGGCTGATTGGCGTGTCTAAAATGTCCTTAGTGTATGAATGGGTATGTGATTGTGCCCTGTGATGGACTGGCACCCTGTCCAGGGTGTACCCCGCCTTGTGTCCCATGCTCCCTGGGATAGGCTCCAGGTTTCACCGTGACCCTGAAGAAAGGATAAGCGGTATAGTAGATGGATGGATGGATGGATGGGAGTGTATCATTGAGCGCTTCATATAGACAACAGAAAAGAGAGGAGGAGTGACTCGGATTTACAGACGTGTCGAGGAACTTCCTATACACCAACGTACACAATACACAGCCAGAGAGAGAGAGATAATGAACTCACCCGTCCGTACACTCCGATCCTGGTCTTGTCGACATATGACTCTTTAGTGATGATACTAACAAGAAAGAGACAACAGCAACGTTAAACTACACTGATGTTCACCTTCGGGATAAAAAACCTCTGTGTTCTTACAAGCGTTCTCACAGAAATCTCACAATCCTGGGGGGGCGGGGTTAGAACAGAATAATTATTAAATATTCTCTGGATTTATGTACCCAAGCGCCTGCAGCTGGTCGATCTCCTCGAACTCTCCAAGTTTCCTCTTGATCCGGTGCAGCAGGTTGGTGCCCTGAAACCCGCTGCCTCGCCCATCAAAACGCATCACGATGGTGCTGTAGGAGCTCACCAACACCGTCGCCCAGTCCACCTGGAATTGCTCCGTCACCATCTGTCCACCGGGGGTACCGTCACTGTCTTACACACACACACACACACACACAGTGTAGTCAACGTATGTAGTGAACAGGAAGTAGATGAAAATGGAGAAGTTTATAAATCACCTCGTGGTTCTCTATGCTAATAGAACAATTACTGGCTCATGAATATTCAAATATATTTAAATATTAAAACTGAAATTATGGAAGTGCTACTCTAAATGATTTAATTCCAGCAGTAATATTTGGTATGACTGATGGGTTCTAGTTTTTTTTGTTTTAAATAAATAAACAGGTAATGTAAATAAATAAACCTAAAAACATTAATGTTTACTTAGTAAACAAAACTAACTGATAATTAAATAAACTGAGTAATAACTAATGTTAATAAGCAAATAAAATGAATCACAAAACAAGTAAATAAATTATACAAATAAGAAAAATTAACCAGTAAAGACGTTAAACAAGTTAACGATCAAATAAATAAGTAAACAAACAAATAAAACCTTCATACAGAGGCCCGTATAGTTCGACTATTATGTTCCAGAGGGAATGACTTTGATTTGAACAAAACACTGATCTTTTCCCCAACTCCTAATGATAGTTTGCGGTTTCCTTTGCTGATGCGTCGCTCTTTTTCATGACGACATGATTAGCAAAACCTCTCAGCAGGGTTCAGGATTTGTTATGAGAGTTTATCTGCAGGGTTTTAGAGGAAATCTTTCACGCTTCACAGCTGGAGCTTCCTGAAGCTCCAGCCTCATTATCACCAACATGCCGCTGAATTACACGCTCAGGTCATTGTAGCTCAAAACAAAACTCACGAAGGGATTTCTTAATCACGCTGGTGCTGTATGCCGTGTGTATAAATAACGGAGGCTCATGACCCACACACGACGACGGCCAACCCGCTCAGAAGGGGTTTTAATTGAACCCACACCAGTGTAGAGATAACTATAGGATCGAGAAAATAACTAATTTCAAACCAAGCGAAAGGAACTCCGTGTCATCATCTGTGTTCTTGTGTTTCACCTGTCAGATTTGTTTTTATTTATTAATTGAAGTATTTCTTTTCTAAACTTGTCTGCAGTATGAATTCAAGCAATTATTATGGGTCTTCTTTTCTGATACAGAAATCTCAAGTATCAGATGACATTGATACCCATGTGATATTTTTCTCTTTAAAAACTGAAGAAAAAAATGCATCTTTCAAATTTACACTGCAACTATAATAAAAATCAATCCTAACAACAAAATAATCGACTGTTAATACTATGTGAACATCCATCCATCCTCTACCGCTTACTCCTTTATCAGGGTCATGGGGAACCTGGAGCCTATCCCGAGAAGCATCAGGCACAAGGCAGGGTACACCCTGGACAAGGTGCCAGTACTATGTAAACATACAGTGCCTTGCGAAAGTATTCGGCCCCCTTGAACTGTTCGACCTTTTGCCACATTTCAGGCCTCAAACATAAGGATATAAAACTAATTTTTTGTGAAGAATCAACAACAGGTGGGACACAATCATGAAGTGGAACAAAGCTTGGGAAATATTTCTGTATCCAAATCCGGCTTTAAACTTCTTCTCAACAGTATCTCGGACCTGCCTGGTGTGTTCCTTGCTCTTCATGATGCTCTCTGTGCTTTAAACGGACCTCTGAGACTATCACAGAGCAGGTGCATTTGTACGGAGACTTGATTACACACAGGTGGATTCTATTTATCAACATTAGACATTTAGGTCAACATTGGATCATTCAGAGATCCTCACTGAACTTCCGGAGAGAGTTTGCTGCACTGAAAGTAAGAGGGCTGAATAATTTTGCTCGCCCAATTTTTCAGTTTTTTATTTGTTGAAAAAGTTTGAAATATCCAATAAATTTCGTTCCACTTCATGATTGTGTCCCACCTGTTGTTGATTCTTCACAAAATATTACAGTTTTATATCTATGTTTGAGGCCTGAAATGTGGCAAAAGGTTGAACAGTTCAAGGGGGCCAAATACTTTCACTAGGGACTGTATATGGTTAAAATACAAAATATTTTCCAAATCTAATTTCAGTTTTTTCTGTTTGTTAGAGAATCAGATCGGAATTGGGGTTCCTACTCCCCCCTCTATCAGATCTGTGCAATTTCATCAGCATATTGATTTTTGGCAAACCTTAAATACAAGCGATTATTAGGGGTCCAAGCACTTTCACCCATTTAAAATTCGTTATGACTGGTGTAATAACCGAATAACAAAATGTACAATTGTTCAAAATGTCGAAGGTGTGTTGAGGGTGCGAGGAAGTCGACGCCAAACAATAAAATATTAAGCATTAAGATCTTTCATGGTGTGGTGCAATGTCAGACTTTAAAGTGCACAGTCACAATGTTGGTGTTTTAAAAATGCCTTTGATACACAAGATGTCATCAGATGATAGATATTCTTTCCACCGTGTGTGTTTGTGCTTGAGTATGTTGGTCTTACACCAGCAGCAGTAAGGGGTAATGTGCCGTGTCTGTGAATGCCGCAGGTTTCAGGATCTGGATGGTCAGAGCTGTGGAAAGAATCATATGATTAGTATGACCGATCATCTCACACACACACACGGTGTGTTTAACACAACTGATACTGATCCTAATGTGAGCTGCAGGAGAAGCATACTGTAATCATCGATGGTGATTCTCTGATACTCCACTTTGGGCATCTGCATGGAACTGATGGTGGAGTTCAGCAACTCGTTCATCTCCACGTCCAGCAGTTCTGAAACACAACCCGCTTTACATTATTTATATACAGTGGTGTGAAAAAGTGTTTGCCCCCTTCCTCATTTCCTGTTCCTTTGCATGTTTGTCACACTTAAGTGTTTCGGAACCTCAAACCAATTTAAACAATAGTCAAGGACAACACAAGTAAACACAAAATGCAATTTGTAAATGAAGGTGTTTATTATTAAAGGTGAAAAAAATCCAAACCATCATGGCCCTGTGTGAAAAAGTGATTGCCCCCCTTACTATAACTGTGGTTG
>JAFFST010049710.1:155253-179640 GCA_022414735.1 Noturus placidus
GATGTTCCGAAACACTTAAGTGTGACAAACATGCAAAGGAACAGGAAATGAGGAAGGGGGCAAACACTTTTTCACACCACTGTATATATATATATATATATATATTACATGTAGCTTAAGGAGCTTTCTCCTTCTTTCTCACATGCTTGCTTTGTTCTTTCTGACTATAGTAACAGCTCATTCACAGGGACTTGCATCGTGACACGCCACGTAAATAGATTTTTAAAAACCATCTATCTGGTGAAGTTCACTGCAATATATGTAATGTTTATAGAAGGAGTCTTCAGTGTCGGAGTTTTTTTCTGCCAGTTACATGACAAGCTTCGGAAGTGAGAACAGGAACCAACTAGTTTCTTGGATGTTATGGCACATTAAATGCAACTATAATTGGATAAAAAATTTGTGTTATTAACGTTTTATTCCTTACTTTTAATTTGATGCCATTAATCTCTGATGTCTTCAGGCATTTACTGTGATTTCTTTATTTATTATTTATATAAATTAACCCTTGAAATACAGATACTATTCATGTATTTTTCAGGTTTATAATAAAATTTCTCAGAATGTGTGTGTGCGTGTGTGTGTATGTGTGTTCTGATGTACTAAAGAGAAATATACGAACACTGCATTTCTCAGGTCATGCTCTTTGTTGACATGTTTCTGAAAAAACAAACAGAGTGTCTCTTGCTCTCTTTATTTATTACCCCCCCAACCCCCCCGTATCTTACGGCTCATGTGCTGCTTATCTACAGTTGACGGCCTAAAGAACATAATGGTCAGAGAAAAGGAGCGGGTTTGTTATTATTTAAAACTTGCTAATTTATTTGAGTATCTCCATTTAGTCACTCATTATTTTTAGATATTATTCTTCTATTTCAATGTTGTTGTTTTTTTCACTCCACTTCACATTGGCTTTTTTATTTTCTGAATTGGCCTCCGACACAGTAAGGAAACATCGTCTGCTTCAAATAGTTTTCTTTTGTAAATTAGAGACGTATTAAAGTTATTCATTTAGCTGATTCTTAGTTTCCGTCACGGCGGCTGTGTTCCAAATGGATGATTATAAACGGGACACTCACTCTCATAGAGTCGGTCTTGGGTACTGTAGACGGCCGTGTAGGGCACTGTGGGACCTGCAGGCAAGGAAGGATGCAAGTCGTCTTAGTATACATCAGTTTTTGTGTTTAAATAGTGCCAATCAATGCAAATGATTCAGTGTGCCACTTACGAATGACTCGGTGTGAACAATGTAAATGATTCACAATGCAACTTGCAAATGATTCACCAAATGATTCAGCATGCAAACAACAAGAAACTACAGTTCTTTTCATTGAACTGTGTCTGGGCGCGTGTTAAATTTAACTGTATAAGAACACACACAGACATGCACTGTGGTGTATTATGCAGTCTCACACCGCTGATTAATTACAGCCCTGTGTTTTGTCCTCCTCACACAAAGCCCTCAGAGGGCTTCAGATCATCCCCGGGTTTTGCTCCAAGTGCCGTATTATCATGAGCCGAGGCTTTTATCGCTCATCCGATTAATAAACCAAACTCTGAGCAGCAGAACCCGCTAAGCAGATCAGCAACCATGGCAACAGGGCCTTACTGTGCTGATCAAAACCACATCATAGAAAGAAATGATGATTAACGCAGTCCGAGCGGTGAGGAATCCACACATCAGTCTAAATTAATTCAAAAGTATTGATTTACTGTCTCTATATGGCCAATGAGAAGCAGTGTTTTATTAAAGCCATCAGCTCTCTTAAAAGAAGACAAATACTAAAGACAGTACAATTCAGCGTGAAACTTCCAAATGATTCACTAAACAATTCAGCTCACAAACGATTTAATGGGTGGATGATTCACAAATCAATTCAGTGTGCAACTTTTAAATGATTCGGTGTTCGTAAACCCTTCAGTCTGCTGCTTGAAAATGATTCATTGTCCAACGTGCAACATGATTCACAGAAACTCTCTGACCTTTACAGTTGAGGAGGAAGTAGTTTGCGCCGGGGCTGAACGCGCCACTGACGAAGCCACAGCCGAAATCGCAGGACAGACAGCGGCGGTTAAACGAGCCTGTGGTGTAAGCACTTAAACACAAAACGCCGTCATCAACATGCATTTCCCAAACAATAGATTATATTTAAAAATATAAAAACGATAGCTAGTTTTAGTATTTAGATTGCCATCCTTTGTTTCGCAGAACTTCGTGAACTTACAAGTTTCAACCAACAAAATTCATGTCTTCTCCACTGCGTTACAGATTCATTTGTTTGTTTTAGATCTGTATAGATGTCAACAACTGGCAATTTTGAATCTTAAGTATGAAATTTTAACATCAAATCTTCGTTGGTTTATATCACTATAATACATCACACAGTCCTGAACCGGACGTATAATCAACTATTCTATGATATACGTTACTGTGCAAAAGTATTTCCCACCCTATTTTTCATTTTAGGTGTTAAAATTTGTCTTCTGCATAATTTCAACTATAGAAATTATTACATTTTCACACAATTTATTTTAAATGAAACGTTCCACAGAAATGTTTGTTATTCGAGAATAAGAGTGAAATCTTTGAATAGTTTGTGGGCCAATACATTTGCACACTGACGCCGATCAGAAAACACTAAAACCAGAGGAGCGTACCTGTACAGGTGACGTCGCTTCGGGTTGTCCTCTGTGCTCAGGAAATATCTGCACACACACACACACACCGGTGCACGTTGAAACCACAGCTTTTTATTACGAGTGACACAGCTAACATAGCCACCAGCTAGCTAACTAGGCTACACATGCTACAAGCTAACACCACAGACTCTCGATACGTTTACAGCGATGGAGTAAATTTTTTATTTAAAAACACACATCACACTGCCTTTAGTCATAATGAGTAAAGGATATTCAGAGGTTTGTGGTATGTGTGTATAGGTGAGTGAGTTATGCTTACACCAGCTGTGTGTTCTCATCGTACGCTAAAATCTCTGTAACGTCCCAATCACCCGACGTCAACGACTGCAGCGTGTCTGAGCTACTGTTGGGCTGAAACACACACACACACACACACAAACACACACACACTCACACTTGACTTGTAAGGTAAATGAAAGCTGAAGAGCAGTGTAGTTGCACATGTAGTTTAGTACAGGTGTGTGTATGTGTGCGCACCCACCTGTGAGGTGGACATGGAGATGTGGTAGAACTTCCCTCGACCCCCTTGTGGTACTGCGCGGGTGAAGAAGAACCTGAGGCCGTCTCTGGAGAACAGCGGAGCTTCATTCTGTGTTCAGTGGAATAAACACACCGTAACACTACACACACACACAAAGACTCCAAAACTAACACTACAAACACACACTTTACCTTTTTTTTTTTAAAAAAAAAGATATATTCCTTCTTTCCTCATGTTTTTCTCTACTTCCCTTATTTTCTCGCTTCCTTCCTTCTTTCCTTTTTCAAGGATGAAAGAAGTGAGGAATGAAGGAAAGAGATGAGTACATAAATCCTTCCTTCTTTGCTTTCGGCCATCTTTCATTTATAAACTTCTTGCAGGCCGTGTGCCTCTCTCTGCCCTGCTGTCGGGGACAGGGCTTTAACTTCCACAGTGTGGTGTTTAAAGAGAGAGAATGAAGGTTAAGTGACTCACCTGTCTGTGCAGCCAGCTCTCACTCTCATCCTCATGTTTCTGTAAACAACAATCACAGGTTAACCCTTTATTAGCCTCTCTAGGAGCTTCTTCTCTCTCTCTCTCCTTCTCTCTCTCTCTCTCTCTCTCTCTCACACACTCACACACACACACACACACACACAGTCATTATGGAATATAAAGGAATTGCGTAAATCTATATATACCACCAGATCGGTCAAAAAGTTGATTTTATTCCTCTTACACCAGTCTGATATTGGCTACAATTTTTTAATTATTAAAAAAAACCCCTGACATATCGTACTTCTTATCTGTATAAAGACATCGGCAAAATAAGTCCGTTCCTGTTCTTGCTTACGTTATAGCAGTTATAAAGACTCGTTTCCTCACCAGCCGCTATTTAGCGTCTCTCTTTATCTTCTCTCTTTATTCTCTCTGTTTACGTTAATGAGATGAAAACGCAGCTTGTCACGTTACAAAGAAACCGCAAAAAGCGCAAAAGCTCTGTCCTGAAGACATTGGAAAGCTTCCATGTTTACCCTGTGAACGAGTCGTTACTATGGAAACGGTAACATATTAGGGTGAGCGCATCAAAATGAACCTGAGCTGCTGTTACAGAAAATTAAATCAACACCTTCTGAGCCAATCATGTTCTAGAATGGAGAACTCAGAAAGAAAACCTTGGTGCAGATTCCGGTGGTGGCTTCACACAGGGTGAGGATGGAGTTGTTCTGTGCTCGGTTCAGCCAGTTGACCGCCAGTTTGGTGCTGGTGGCCCACTTCACCATGGTGACGTAATACTCCTTCCTGAAACGGGACCCAATGTAAAGCAACTTTCAAATCCAAGATGGTGGACTTCTATCTTATGGTCATTTTCAAATTCTGCGCATGAAAACTAAACGACTGACCCTATCCTGGGGTCCTCGGGTTTCTTCATTCGGACCGTGTGTAGCGGCCCATTCAGACTCGCCACCGACACGTAGACCTCAGGGTTCTCTTCTCCGGCCTGAGTCAGGAAAATGTATAAAACTGAACAACAGAAATTGTGTCCTCTTTAACTAGAAGCTATTTTAGGGTGACATGGATAAAAAGACAAATGAGCTTTTAGTGGAAAAGTTCAAGAATATTGAATAATAATAACGAAAAGTGGGTGTGTTTACATGCAAAGGTTTTGCTCAACGAAAGTTTCAAACACGTGAATTAGCTGAGAGTTTAAAAACACAGAAAACAGAAGTTTTACACCCACACTCAGCAAGCGTGCTGAATTTGAAAGAAAAGATCAGCAAAGTAGACTTCACTTCTCTTCTAATACACATCGCATTCAGAAATTATCAGCGGAGTATTGCAGTGAGGCTTAACCTTCTGCAAGTTTCTTTCGCCTCCACACGCGATCTCTGATGCTCAATCTTCTTGCTCGCCTCTCTTACACCCGCGACCGCCCCCCGGGTGCTCAGTCTGGTCTGGGGCCAGCTCCAGGAAGAAGCCTGGCTTCTTCCAAGCAAAAGAATTATGGATTCCACTGCGCTCTTGGGAACCTCTAATGCATCAGAAATGATTTCTGTAGCCTTCACCAGATCTGTGCCTTTCCAAATCGCATTCAATCAATCTAGTTCAACGCCAATCAGAGTGTAAAACATCTCAAAGCCGACCCAGGGAAACGGGATGTACCCGAGATAAACTTTTGAGTGTCACAGGAAAGGTTGTGAATACTTATCAGAATAAAAGTCATCACAAATCTGCATACTTTCTACAGGTGTGTGCCTCAGCTGTTCTTAACAGGAGAGTGTTATATTAGATTTGCGCTGGCCTCGATCTGTTATTATACTCCTCAGCCTCAGGCACTTTTCTGGCCACAAGCTTCAGAATTTCACGGAATTTAAAGAGTTTTGTTTGAAAAAGTCGACACGTGAAAGTAAGCGGTTCTTGGACATGGTTAATGACGAAACGTACCGGAATCCTGTGACTCTAGACATGAAAATTTGATTATTCACTATTATCATGTTATACATAATATAACTGGCTAAAATGTTTTCATTCAGGTTTTCAGGGTGAGTATCTCTGTAACTGTAAGAGGAAGGGAATTAATAACGACGCTCCCTTCCTCCGGTGGGTGATGATGTCTGAATAGTAAAAAGATTCAATTATGTAAATGAGCTTCGAGTCTGGGCTCTCCGTGTGCCGTATCTCATCAGCACAGCTGTCTTGCTTTAAAAAACAGCTGTGCTGCATTACGATTAGTTCCTGCTGTTTCCGTGAAAGATTGTTTTCTGCCTCGATGGTACGCGTACGGAAGATAAAGTGCTCACTTTAGGGTAGCGGTACTCCTGAGCGCCAGGGTACAGGCTGCCTGTGAACATGGGGATCTCCATCTTGGGCACCAGAGTATCGTTGATGGTGGCATACGCAAGCCTGAGGCCGTCCGGGGACCACCAGTGTGCGGTGTGGGACCTGAAGATCTCCTCTGCGAAACAAACAAAACGGACAAACAAACAAAATAGGAATTAATAAATACACAAATAAAGTAAACGTGGTAAATGTAAACAACCTAATGCAGACAATAAATAGACTGATAAATGCTGAAGTCTCAGGAACAAACCAGTGCTGCCAGAATGTCTGAGAAATAAACCGTTACATTTCGGCTTCGTTTTCTGGACTGACGATGGCAGAATCTCTTGAAGATAAATAGTCTTCTCTAAGTCATTGGTTTCAACTCAACGAGCGGCAAATCCACCCAATAGGACTTGGACATACAGCAGCCATCATGATGTGAATTAAAGGTGCAGTGTGTAATATTTAAACATGTCTTTAAACCAGTAATAATCACATCACAGCGTTAATAGTGGCGGGGGCATGTAGGAAAAAAAATAATAAATTAATTTGTAATTACCATGCAGGTAATCTGGATCATTTCTGATTTTTAGGATATTCAGGCCCTGAAATGAGCTCCACCCTGAGCTGGAACAAATATTTTTCTTTAAAAAGGTAAAGACATTAGGCATGTGTAGTAATTAACAGTGAGGGTGGAGTTGTGTGAAGTTTTCTACTCACACTAGGAGTTTCCCAAAAGTTACAAACGGCCCCTTTAAAACATGGAATCACAGAGAAAGCTCTAGAAGCTGTAGCTCTAGACTCCTGTAGGACAGAACGTCACTGTGGTTTAATATGGCGTGAAGGGAACAACAGACCACAGGATGGCAGTAGAGTGCCGTTATGTTTTTTTTTTTTTTCATAAAGCAGGCTGTAACAGGTCCTGTAGGTCCAGTGAAGGGGGCGTGCCTTTATCTCCTGTTCGATTAGAAATGTATAAGTCTGGTATTTTTATTATTTAGAAACAATATCAAGTTCTGAAATTGAATTGGTGTATAAATATAGTAATTTAAATAGAGATTTAGACATATTTCAGTATATTATTTATAGAATGGTGCAGCATACCATTTTACAAAGCAGCTAAAAGCCTTTTATATTTTATAAACTCTAACGGTTTATCTTTGATGTTTAAAATAATCTGCTCTTGTTTTTACATTAATAATTTTATTATAAATGTTCAGTTACATATTTAAAAGCATAAACAGAAATAGATGTGTGTGCAAAAGAAAAACACGAATTAATGATTTAAAGCAGCAGAAATCATAATAAAAATAAAATAATTTGTTCAACAAAAAATAATTAATAAACAAGAAAACATCATTGGATTATGATGTGGGAATGAGCAAATAAATAAATAAACCCAAAAATAAATAAATATGTAAAAATAATTTCTTTCTCAAGGTCACAGTGTCTTTATGAGAAAGAGAAACGTTCTGGAGAAATAATGCTTTTTCCCCCCTTTCCAATAACGCAGGGCTTTTCTTTCTCTCTCTCACACGTAATTTATCTGTAATAAATTCCCGATAAAAGATTACAGGAGATTGGGCTTTTCTTCTGCCGCACCATGGAGCACATGAAGAGAAGGAGAAAGGGGAACAGGAAAAGCTCGGGTGTAAAAGCATCAGAGTGAGAAATGAGAAAGCGAGAGAGGATTTATGAGTCGTGTCTCGTCAGAGCCGAGCCGCAGGGTGGACGTGTGAGGAACGGATACGCTGGGATTCGTCATGGCTTAGCTCCTCGGCTGCTACAGAAGAACGGAAACATTGTGTTCATTTATTTATTTATGTATAAATTGTATGAAACATGAATGAAGAGACTCGCACGGAGTGATATCATCAGCGTTCACGTAAAGCCAAGTCAAATTTCCCTTTGAATTTTTAAATCACTGTAATCCTCCGCCATCGTTGTGATTGCCGTCACGATCTGCGTCTCGAATCTAAAACTCTTACAGGTTAGTGTTTACTAATCTGTTCACTAATTGTGTTTACTAATATAGAGAATCCAGAAGGCTGGTACGCCGAACAGAGCTTTTAGCAGATTTCAAGGTGACGTGAGAGGTTTTACCAGAGGTTTGTTCTCCATCTTTGTAGTGCGTTCTAGAGCACTAACTCACGTTACACTTTCGTGACCAAGAGCCATCCATCCATCCTTTGTCAGGGTCACGGGGAACCTGGAGCCTATCCCAGGAGGCATCGGGCACAAGGCGGGGTACACCCTGGACAGGGTGCCAGTCCATCACAGGGCACAATCACATACACACTCACTCATACACTACTGACACTTTAGACACACCAATCAGCCTACCATGCATGTTTTTGGACTAGGGGAGGTAACCAGAGCACCCGGAGGAAACCCCCGCAGCACGGGGAGAACATGCAAACTCCGCACACACAAGGCCCCGGTGGGACTCGAACCCCAGACCCTGGAGGTGTGAGGCAAACTTGCTAACCAGTAAGCCACCGTGCGGTGACCAAGAGCTACGTGCCTTAAATATTTTCTTTTGACTGCACATTACTAAAACACAATATACTTAAAATGAAAAAAAAAAAAAAGATAAAACAGGAACATTTCAAATTAAACAAGCAACAGGCTTTTAAAAATACATTCATCCTGGAAGTTGGAAGTTTCGGCGTGAAATTTTGAACATCAACTCCTGGACTACAGACCACGTTTCTTTCGTTTGCTCGATCTCCGTTCCCTGAGCTGGGTTCTAAACCGTTTACTATTTTTTCAAGAAATCTCCGAGGCGTTTCTGTAGATATAAAAGGAACGTAGATATATGGAATGAGCAGCAAGCTACTGTCAGGGCTGCTGTTTTAGAAAACGAAACGACACCTGAGCAGCGCTGCATCCTCACCTTCATACAGCCAGTCGGGGAGTCCGTTAAAGACCACGCCCTCTCGTCCTGTAGTGACCAGGCGGATGGGTTTGTCCTTCACAGTGGCTTGGTAGTAGATGTTGTTCTCGAAGATGAAGATCTGGTGAGAAATTCAGCACAAATATAACCGCGTTTAACTACAATAATAAGAAAAATAAACAGTTGTGGAAACATTTTCAGGTCCATGTGTTTTCGGATCCGATACGTTTTCTCTTCAATATCCGATCCACAGTTGTTTTTTTTCTTTTTTTCCGGGTATCAGACTGGTACTAGCTCTACATTCTAATCATCACCACCCTTAAATAAACCTTTCAGCCAAACATTTTAAATACACAGTAATTTAACTGATGTTAGATATTTACTCGTCTGA
Source organism: Noturus placidus (assembly GCA_022414735.1). NCBI lineage: Eukaryota > Metazoa > Chordata > Actinopteri > Siluriformes > Ictaluridae > Noturus > Noturus placidus. Next base: position 164,524 of record JAFFST010049710.1, read on the forward strand.
CGTCAGCAAACTCACACGCACTCGGATAGATTTTATTTCACATTAATAACGATAACTCAGAACATTCTCGGTTTAACCGCGACAGAATGCCAGGACGCTGCGTCGGCACACCTTTTGAGTCGAGATGTTAAATGTTACTACTGTGAGGCTGGGGGGAAAAGGGTCGGGGCTTCAAGCTAACATCAGAGAATTCAAAGCTGCCAATCGTCCGTGATCATTCGTAGCGGAGTACTCCAATGTTAAGAAACGTTGTGCAAAATCGTGTGAGGTGTTCGTGTGAGGTGTATTTATACGTTTACACTAAAGTATACATCAAAAGGGCCTTCAGGGGCGGAGTCAAAGCAAACTTCCATGAACAGTGGTCCAGTGAAGGTATCTGATCATGTAAAGTCCATCTTTCACACAACTCTTCATTTGTTGAACTTGTTTTTGTGTAATTAACGCAGCACCATGCACCAGATTGTTCCTTTACTAATTTTCGTTACCGTGGAGATGAATATTAATGATGCGATTAGAGGGTGGAAAGATGACAATTGCAGGAGCGAAACATAAGAAGAAAAGAGAGCTCGCAAAAAAAAAAGAAGAGAAGGCTGCTGATGTGTGTGTGTGTGTGTGTTTGTGTGTCGGCTTGTGAGTGACAATGCCATTTGTCAGCAGTGAGTCTGTTTCTCTGTCATCTGCTGTGCTGATTTCCTGCCAGATCACCACTCCATCTTGCTTCCTGCGCCATCTCTATCTCTGCTCCTGATTTCCAGCGTCGTCACGGCGATCTCGGCACTCACACACGCACATACACGCACAAACACACACGCGTGCTGAAGGTCAGGTGAAAACAAGACTAGTCCCCAGGGCTAGTGCCATCTGTCACTCTCTCTCACTCACACACACACTTACACACACACTCACACAGCTGATCACACACACCAAGCACCGGTTCTCTCTGCTTTCTTTTATCCCTGACACAGCCTCGTCTCGAACGCTCCTCCTACGCCTTCACCTACTCTTTATTAATAATTATTTCATTAACATGTAATTAAACTGACGCTTTATTAAAAATATGTGATGTGAAAAAGGGCTTACTTGCAAAGAGGATTGTGTGATTAGTAATCATGGTCATGTGACTAATCAGGTGTTATTGATTTATCCAGATGTAATGAACCTACATTCATTTCATCTGGATAAATCAGTAACACCTGATTAGTCCCATGACCCTGATTACTAATGACACAATGTGTGTGTGTGTGTCTCACCAGTTGTTGGCCTTTCAGACCCCATCCAGCAAACTGCAGCGTTGTGTTCTGCACTTCAGGAGCAGACAGAATCTCCGTCTCCCTGTGAGGGGAAAAACCCCACACACCTTTAATTGATTAATCAATTTCATTCAATTACAATTATGTTAATTAGAATAGTGTGTAAGAAAATACTTAGTTAATTAATTTTTTTAAACAATTAAAAAAATTGTCACTTAATTCAGTTATGCACTAGAGTTAATCAATCAGTCAATACATTTATTTCAGCAATGATTCATTCATTAATTAGTGTAGTACAGTGTGTTTTTCCAAGCTGAAATCAGAGTAGTGAAATGATTTATTATTTGTTATTTTACAACAATTACATGCATCTGATTGTGATGTGTAAATTAATTAATAACAATTTTTTAAAAAAACAGCCAGAACTGATGTACAGCATAGTGTGAGAACTCAGAAGCATTACAGCCAGCAGGGGGCAGCGACAAGCGCACAATCAGCTTAACACACACACACACACACACACACACACACACACACACACACACACACACACAGCAGTGTTCTCACCCAGACCACATGCTGTAGGGTTCTCCACTGTAATTAACACACTTGTCACTTGTTCATGTTTCGGCACAGAACAGAGGAACTTACGGAGTTTTCAGGCTGCATATGATGTATGAGGCCGTGTAGGAGTACCGGTACAGCTGTAGAGTAGAGAACACACATCTGTTAACACATACACACTGACTCAAAAACCAAACCAAACACACATGCATGTGCACACACACACACACACACACACACACAGATACCAATGGTCTTTCCATCCATCCATCTCAAACAGAGCTCTGCTGAAACCTGGGACTAAGTGGGTTCTACTACACCCTATGCAGTGAATACGTAGTGAACAGGAATCTGATTGGGATTCTCTCCATTACTCTTACTGACGCTGCAATATCATTAAAGTCTGACAAATGAATGACAACACTATTGTGTGTTGTATTGCTGTAGACAATTGTTAGACGAGTGGTGAATGGTAAATGGCACATTTATATAGCGCTTTTATCCAAAGCGCTTTACACTGACACAGTGTTCTTTCACCCATTCACACACACATTCACACACCAATGGGAGCAGAGCTGCCATGCAAGGTGCTAGCTGGCCATCGGGGGCAACTTAGGGTTCAGTGTCTTGCCCAAGGACACTTCGGCATGTGGAGTCATCCGGGCCGGGATTCGAACCACCAACCCTACGATTAGTGGATTAGTGGACAACCCGCTCTGTTTTTCCTACACCTGTCCTGCAATAACAGGGGCGATTGTGGCACAGGTGGTAGAGCGGGTTGTCCAGTAATCGTAGGGTTAGTGGTTCGATTCTCGGCCCGTGTGATTCCACATACCGAAGTGTCCTTGGACAAGACACTGAACCCCAAGTTGCTCCCGATGGCAAGCTAGGATCTTGCATGGCAGCTCTGCTACCATTGGTGTGTGAGTGTGTGTGTGTGTGAATGGGTGAATGAGACAGTGTAAAACACTTTGGATAAAAGTATTTACCAATAACTGTTGGTCATTTAATGGAAACAGCTGTGTGTGTGTGTGTGTGTGTGTGTGTGTGTGTGTGTGTGTGTGTGTGTACACTCACTCACCGGGACGATGTTGTAGGCCAGCAGAATGTGAGTCAGATCAGGAGACACTTGGTACTTGCTGGCTTTATACATTTCCTGAACAGAAGGGTGAATAAAGTTATTAAACTGAAATATCAGTTTAATCTTATACCTATTTATCTGTGTTCTCTCTGTCTGTCTATCTCTCCATCTGACCAGCTGTCTATCTGTCCATCAATGCATTCATTCATCCATCCAATCCAACAACCTGTCTTCCTAACCATCAATTTCAGCTTTTTGGCTTTTATCCATCTATCTGAGTATATCCATTTATCTATCCATTCATCCAGATAGCAGTCCATCCATCCATCTGACCATCTGTTTATCCATCCATCCATCCATCTGTTTATCCATCCATCCATCCATCTGTTTATCCATCCATCCATCCATCCATCCATCCATCCATCTGTTTATCCATCCATCCATCCATCCATCTGTTTATCCATCCATCCATCCATCCATCCATCAATCCATCCATCCATACGTTTATCCATCCAACCATCCATCCATCTGTTTATCCATCCATCTGTTTATCCATCCATCCATCCAACATCTGTGTATCCATCCATCCATTTATCGATCCATCCATCTGTTTATCCATCCATCCATCCATCCAACATCTGTGTATCCATCCATCCATTTATCCATCCATCCATCTGACCAACTGTGTATTCATTCATCCATCCATCCAACCCACTAGATATCAATCATCCATCTGACCAACTTCATGCATGCATCCATTCAACCCACTGTTCAACCATCCATCCAACCATCTATCCGTCCATCTATCTGACCAACTGTTTATCCACCCATATAACCAACTGTCTATCCATCCATCCATGTATTGATTCATGTATTGCATATTCATATAAGTAGTTTATCTGTCTATGAAGCCATCCATCCATCATTCCATCTCTATCTGCCTGTCTTTCCTGTATGATCTTTATTGAGTTTGGTGAGTCTGTGTGTGTGTGGGGCATATGTTCTGTATGGACGAATAACATTTACTGATAAACTTACAAACAACTTGTTCTCCACCAGAACCTTGGAGCTGTTGCTCTCCACATCAAGCTTGACCACATCTCCATCCCGATTACGGTACAGCAGCTCCGTGTCTGAGGTGGGGAACAGAAGGAAAAGCAACGTGATCATAATTATATCATCACTGAATAGCAACAGCATTAGATTCCATTATTATTATTATTATTATTATTATTATTATTATTATTATCCTCATTATGGAAGGGTGAAGTTTAGTTTCAGAGCCTTCAGATCCAATCAACAGACATCACAGAGCAGGAGGACGTACTGTACTTTCACGTGAGTTCATCTCTGAATATTTGCGTATGCTCTACAATTAATAATTAATAATTAATAATAATTTATCAATTTGTATAGCGCGTTTTACAATGGTACATTGTCTCAAAGCAGCTTTTTACAGAAATGTCATTTTTACATTTACAAGCGACTTACTAATGAGTGCACATTCACACACCAATGGTAGCAGAGCTGCCATGCAAGGTGCTAGCTTGCCATTGGGGGCAACTTAGGGTTCAGTGTCTTGCCCAAGGACACTTCGGCATGTGGAGTCACCCGGGCCGGGATTCGAACCGCCAACCCCACGGTTAGTGGATTAGTGGACAACCCGCTCTACCGACTGAGCCACAGCCGCCCCAATTAAAGTCGTAATGTGGTTTCAGCAAGACAAAATGGCCGCCTTTCACAGACACAGTGCTGGGAGAGTAAAACTTCATCATCATCATCATCATCAGATGTGGCACTGTAATGAGAATAATGTACACGGTAAAGTGCTGTCTCGGCATTAACGTGTGGATCTGGAGGAGGAAAAATCCAGCTGGTGTGATTTTAAAAGTCTATTAAGGGACTTCGCCTCAATAGGCAGTGATACAATAATGTCTTTGTAGAGAAAAACAAAATTATACTTCTATTAAGCACTGATCATCTCATCTTGCTCGTTATCGCACACAAACACAAGCCCCACCCCCTTACCTCTGTCTGACCCTGTAAACATTTTACAACATGTCCCTTTGAGTTAGCTGTTGCCATAGAAACGATAACGTGAGTGGTGTAAGTATAAATATTTGACGTATACACAGACCTACACGCCGTATATGTAGTAATATGTAATGCTTTGCGAGTTGTCTCCTACACAAAAGGGTTAAATAGAGGCACGTTAACAAGGCTAGTCAGTAGGAACAGGTGTGAACAAACAGGACAGGTGCTGACTGGTTGGGGGCGTGGTCACAGCTGAGGGATGGGGAGAAGAGGAAAAAATTAGGAACGGTTATAAATTTGGTATCTTTGAGAAACAAAACCCTGGAAATCCTGAAATAAACTGTGGTGAGAAATTCTCACAATATTAAACGTTAAATCAGGAAGTCTGAAAATCGTCTCGGGAACAAGTTCATACATACTTTATATCGTGCGTTGTTTTGTGCCTCTGGTTTGTTTGCATTTTGATTGGTTTGTGTCAATCCAATATTTTATCCAGTTTGGTTTGTGTCCCAGTTTTATGCCCCTGGTTTGTTTGTGTTATTTTGCTCCCACACTCTTGCACACACACACACACACACACACGCTCTCTCTCTCTCTAACAGAGAACTCCTCGGGTCTGGATGCACATGCTTTCTACGCTGGTAAATAATATAGACGAGTGATCGGGGCTAAAAAAGCACAGCAGCACGACAGCGTGTGTAAAACAGCGATGTTTCCACACACACACACACAAACACACACACTTCTGTTTACTGTTTAAATCATCAACACTCTTACAGAGATAACACTGTTAACCGTCACACACATGAACAGAAACTCGAATAAAATGAACTCATGTGTGTTAAACACGGCAATGATAAACCAGATAAAAACGCATTTTTAAACATGTTTTGCTTAACAGTTAGTAAATATAAACTTTTCAGAATACTAAGGACACGAAATAATGATTACAAATGACTTTTTTAGGTACTTTAAAAGTGTTTCTCTGGCGATTGTCTCTCGGTGCTCAGTGCTTGCTGAAGAGAACTGCTCCCCCACTCTCACGGGAATTAAGCTGCTCGCGCTCGATTCACGCCACTTTGTTAAACTCACTGTTAAACGAACCCTTTAAACGTCGCACCATGAGCTTGGAAAACTGAAAAAGTTTTTGATGAGTAAGTAAGTAAGTAAGTAAGTAAAATTTATTTATATAGCACGTTTTCCTCATCAAAGCTGACCAAAGTGCTGAACAGAGTAAGGAAAATAAAATAAACACAATAAAACTAAATAAGAACAGACAGTAGACAATAGTAAAAATTCAAAGTAAGATCAAAAAGCCTGACAGAACAGATATGTTTTTGTCTCATTTTAAAAGTGGTTATGGAAGGTGCAAGGCGGATGTCCAGTGGCAGTTGATTCCATAGACGGGGGGCAGCAACAGCAAATGCTCTATCCCTCTTTGTTTTTAACCGAGAGTGAGGGACATGCAAAAGAAACTTATCTGAAGATCTTAGAAATCTGTTCAAGGAATGAGGTTTAAGAAGATCCGTGAGATAGGAAGGCGATGATGAGAAACATCAGAAGAGAAAAAAAGAGGCATAAGTGGTACTTTTTATGCAGGAACAGATTAACTCTTTTGTGTCTGTATTGCTGTGCTTATCTAGCTCACTTTCATTACACTACCTCACCTGGCACGTTTTAGCCCGGGTCAGGTACATTTCTCAGTCAGTACACCGGAATAAGCAGCACTCTCCAGCTTTTAGATGCCTAGAGAGCGAGCGAATGGAGTTCTCACAGGTAGAAAGGATGCGATATGATGTGGAAGTGATGTGAGCAGAACCGTAAGCTTCAGAAATTAACTGACTTGCTTGGAAACTCTCACGAATCGCACCGGTTTCCATTCCATTTCAGAGCTGCCCTGTCCACGCCCCCTGAGGACCACTATTTTGGTCTTCTATTGAAAGCTATTCTAAGTTGGATTTAGACCCATTTCCTTTTCACAGTTTCCTCGTTTGATATTTTGCTATTTTTCATATTTTTCCTGAATCAACCTGTCTCGCCTGTGATGAATATGAATCGGCATGATTTTGCAGAAATGTTATGACTAATAGAGAAACTCTGCACTCGTGTCCAGTGTATTAAAAAATTGATTCTGTTACTTGCAGAAAGTCACGCGGGTCTCATCACGTCACGTCACGTCACGTCTGCCCGGTGCGAGATGCTAATGTGAACTGCTGTTCCAGAGCGCAGCCAGAATGCTAATGCAGCATTAGAAAGGAAAATGCTAATTTAGAGAGCCTCGGGATGCTGAGTGTCCTTATGGAGGATTTCGGCGGAGTAAATGGAGGCGTGAACCTCCGCTCTAGTGGTTAATTATCTTGATCCATCTGCTAGGAGATGAGCAGGAGCTTGTGCTTTTATCCTGTTGAGCCGTCGACATCTGCCATGTTTCCCACATCATAATCTGTCCTGCTCCTCATTGTTTAATGGTTCATTTAGTGCAGGGATGGCTGCTGCTAGGAGAACCCGTGGAACTGGAGAACATGTTCTACCTGTGTTTACTGCAATGTGTGTGTCGCACAGCTCGAGTAAACCTGAAACAACCACCACTGGCTCAGATCTAAATTTACATTTAAATATAGCTGACTGGTGGTTTAATCCAGAGCCACTTTACAATGAGGCAGAGTTTCATCCAAACACACGGATGGATATCTCCTCCATCCATCTGTCCATCTATCCCTCCATCTATCAATCCAATGATCCATCCATCTTTTCCTCCATCTAACCATCCACTGATCTCTTTATTCACCCATCCATCGATCCATCCCTCCATCTATAAATCCATCTAACCATCCACTGATCTCTTTATTCATCCATCCATCTATCCATCCCTCCATCTATAAATCCATCTAACCATCCACTGATCTCTTTATTCATCCATCCATCTATCCATCCCTCCATCTATAAATCCATCTAACCATCTACTGATCTCTTTATTCATCCATCCATCTATCCATCCCTCCATCTATAAATCCATCTAACCATCCACTGATCTCTCCATCTCTTGGCTTCTTTGTATTTCTGTCTCTTTCTTGATGTTGTAATCAATAAATATTGATTATAGTAACTCATACACACACACACACACACAAACACACCCATCCATTTATCCATCTATATTTATATCTAAGTCTCTCTCTCTCTCCCAATGTTAAATGGGGAAATAGTTTAAACAACAAACCTCTCCATCCATCTTATTTGATGTAGGAGAAGGTGGAGAAGGAGGAGGTTTGTTTCCGCTGATTTGAGTACAGAAGGACATCCGGCTGAGCGCTGCTCAAACAGTCAGACAGTTTCATCATTAAAAACCGCAGGGGATAAAACAAACAGCTGTCCATCTTTACTCTTCATTTAGCTCCTTCTGGTTGGATTCTGGCGCTTTCACTCGTTCATTACCCAGAGCCCGACTCAGTCCTCCCATCAAACCCAGGGCTTCCATGTCAAAAACATAAACCAACACACGTTGCACGGAAAGATCACCTGGACGAGCTCTATAATGAGTTTCGGCATCATCATTGCGGATCGCATGTATTCGACATACACCTTTTTGTGTGTGTGTTGTTCAAAACATCACCTGCTTTCCATCCCGAGGTCTTTGGTGATCTGAAATTGCGTATCATAATGCATGTTTCCGTGAAATACTGTAGTGTATTTCCCAGCAATAAACTACTGTTGAATTTTTTTAAATAACTTTTCCAATGATCAGTAAAAGATTCCGCAGAGTTTAATTTGTGATCGTTGTGGCCAAAAAAAGCGATTTTGCTGTGGCTTTTTTTCAAAATTGCGATGCAACTCGAGTTTTCTGTTTTGTTTTTTGCAGAAAACTTCCTGAATCAGCAAAATCGCAGTCGCACGGCCTTTCGCAGCGATGTTTGTCGGTAAACAAAAACTTTTAACTATAATCGTGTTCGATGACGTCACACGACACATCTCGGCGCAAACCTGCGTAAAATCTGCGTACATTTTTTTTAATCGCAAGATTCTTGGAATATCGTGGGGTTTGCTTGATTTTGTGTTCATTTCTGCGATCGCGAAATCGCAACAATTTTCCAAATTGAAACGTTAAATAAAAAAAGTTAATGAACGTTTCCTGTCAGGTTTGTATCTATAGAAAAAAAAGACGTCACAATATCTATGATATCGCAAAAAACATCGCGTCATAATTTATCACCATATCGATACATTTATTAAATAATGTTGTACGTTTTGTCTTTAAAACTTTATTTTTAGCACAAATTTTGTCCAAGATGTTTATTACTTTTCCAACCAAAATGAAATGTAATTAAAACAAGCTTTTAACCCAGATAGTTTAGATTATTACTGTTCAGTGCTCTTTACTGGACTATATTTTTATGTTGAAAATGTTTCATTATTTATTTTTGAAGGCATATTTGCTTTACAAAGTTTATTCAACCACCTATATGTTACTCTACATTATAGCAGCCGTAAAAAGATAAGAAAGATGATCACCGTTTGCTGCTGTTTGTTTATATATTTCTTTAACGATTGAACCTGGATTCAGCTTCTTGTTTCTTGCGTTGTGTTAATGTGGTTATATTTCAATATGACGATACAGTGCGTATATAATCCACTAGGGGGCAAAAAAATGCATGTTTCCATATAAAAATGTTTAGGAAAATATATATTAAAAAATTAATTGGGTGATTGGTGCTTGATGTGGCACTTAGGATTATTTCATGTATCAGTTGCTTTTAAATGTTTCTACTAATATACAAATAAGCAGATGACAGTTATAGTAGATATTAGTTATGGCAAAATTTATAACATATACAACACTGTATATGAGGGTCAAATGAGGCATCACACACACACACACAGAACATACCACTGAGCCACTTGGCCTGGGGGTCGTGAACTTGCAGCTCCGAGCTGAACAGATCCTCCACTGTGACCTTCTTCTTAGAGGCCAAGCTGTCATCCTCACCTGCAGGCAACAACACACACACACATACACAGAGAGAACATCAGTAAAAGCTTCCAGCTCAATAAAACAAACATGAAGCATAAAAGAAATCCTCAGCAGCTCTGCATTATTGATTCGAGGCACATAATGGATATAATGCTTTATTCATTATTAATAACATACGGGCGTGGCTCAGTAATTATTCACATAATGAAAACGCCAACGCACCACTTACCCATCTGCTAAATGTAAGCAAGACGAGAACCAGAACAATTCACCTAAACTACACAGACACACAACGGCGAGGAAATAGCGAGTAAACCTTCTACCGTGGTTTATGCACACGGTTTTATACTTGACCCAGAGTGGTTAACTCACTGCATTGTCCTACGCCTTCATACGACTCTTGTTTTGTTCAGCTACACAAATATAATCAGGTGTGAGAAATTCAAAACACTGAACACTGGTTGGTGTTGAGGGTGATGAGAGCATCACGGTGTAACACATCTTTGTGGAATAAATAAGTGTGACCCAGTGCAGCACCGTCGGATGTTTATCCATCAATCAAAACTGAACAACTTGTGAACCAGCCACGAGTCAAAATTCTAATTAGTGGGTTACACCAAGAGTCAAAATTCAAATTGGTAATCTAACCAGGAGTCAAAAATTTAATTGGTGAATCAACCGGGAGTCAAAATGAACGGTTCACATATCCAATTGGTGAGCCAGCCAGGAGTCAACAATATAATTACTAAGTCACACAGGGGGCCCGTTTCACGAAGAAGGTTAAGTGAAAACTCTGAGTATGTTAACCCTGAAATGAGGGAAACTACGTTTTCCGGTTCAGAATGGGAGGTATGTTAAACCCGAGAAAGCAGAGTAAGTTTCTTTAGGTCTCCTCCCCTTTTTTAAAGAGGAAGCGGAATTTAAACACCTCATTGATCTTTCGGTACATTCATTCATTGCGCACATTTCAGTCACGCGGAGAGCATCAAAGGGAATGAAATGGCATGTCCTTTTATGGACATCCTGTTGATGAAGAGGCTGGATTAATTCTTAGGGAGTTACATTTACGTCGGGAAAGGATTTTGAGGCCCAGAGTGGATTTTTTGTCATATCCCTATGCAAGGGCGTAACCATGGTATGGACATTGGGGGGGGGTCCAAGCGCTTATGCATTGACTCAAGCAGCTATTTTCTCTCAAGCTAACTCTCTGTCCTTTGTCCTCTGTCTTTTTGTCTGACGCTGTTGCCATGGTGACTCATAATATCTGCGCTCCATTGATAATGGCTTTTTATAGTTGTGGTGCACCCTCTTAACTCAACTTAGAGTTGATTGAACTAACACATTTCAGCTGTTCTGTAACCGAAACTCACGAGTTTCCCAACTCAAGGTAGGTCCACTTAGAGTTCAAGTTTTAACTCAGAATTGGTTGAACCTGCTTCGTGAAACGGGCCCCAGGAGTCACAATTCAAAACAGTGATTAAATCAGGAATCAAAACTATTTTGGTGAGTCAGCCAGGAGTAAGAAATCTAATTTGGGGGTCAAAAATCAAATTTGATTTTCATCTCTTGTTTGGCTCAACAATTAATGAACCAGCCAGGAGTCCAAAATGTAATTAGTGCGAGAACCGCGGTTTAATAATAACCGATTTGATAATGATAATAATAATAATAATAATAATAATAATAATAATAATAATAATTAGATTTCAAAATAAAAGAATAAATACAAATAATATGAAACAGGTAAACAATCTAAACAAATAAAAGCAGTACAAAAATCACACAAAATAACCAAAACTGGAAAAAAAAAAAAAAGTAAGAATTTAAACTGATTTCTTTTATCATCTTAAATAATATAAAAGCAATGCGAATTTATCTAGCAAAAAGAAAGCAAATAAAACCAGAATATCCCCTCATCCTCCTCTCCCTTCTCTTCTGCCTTCAGAACACGGAGACACAACTTTCTTTCTTCTGTTGTTCTCTCACCAGCCTCTCTTTTTTCTCGTGGTCACAAAACTCTGACTGGAGACTCCTTCCAAAAATGCTATATATAAATCACAATTGAACATTTTATAGTATCAACGTCCGGCCCATGAATGAGCTGTTACTATAGAAATGATAAAGTAAAAAAAAAAATACAGTATAAACCTATGAAACCTCATCTTGTAGAAAATGAATCAACATCTTCTGACCAATCAGAATGGCCTTTGTGTGTAACTGTGGGATATCAGATATATATACATACAGTATATATATATCTCAACGTTATGAGAACAGCAGAGATGCTGATAAAATGTATCATCAGACTCGAGGGAGAGAGCGTGAGGGGGTGAAAAGCACTATTTCCTGCATCAATGTGAGGTAAGCAGTCAATATTCAGTTAATTGAAAAAGTTTCTTTATTCAAAAGGGAAATTAGTCTGGCAGCGGTTTTGGCAATGAATAGACGACATGTCAATATGCGTGCATGTGCGTGCGTCTGAGAGTTTTGTTTCTTTTCATTGTCACTGTGTAAAAAGCTAAACATTTAATTATTTCGTCAATCATTTATTCAAATTGTGTGGGGTTGTTGTTTTTTTAAAAGCACACATTAATCACGCATCAGTTTGAAGGCAATAAAATAACACAACACCACTGCTGCTTATCTCCGACATGACGAATAAACTTATTTCTATAAATGAACAGATGGTTCGCTGTGCCGGTTGTTTCCAGATTTCTATCACGCCGTCACGCTTGAGGCTAATATCTAGCTAAAGCATCTGAAGACCGCTCCTTTCCAAACGAGAGCTGGCGACTTTGGAGCGATTTGCTGCAGCGAAGAGCGCACATGTGGTAGGCGATTCGCTCGCTGACTGGTCTTACTGGAGATAAACAAAAGGCGTGTTTTTGAGCTACTGAATACTATAATATTTAGGATGGGTTTTTATAAAAAATGTTATTTGATGACAGTATCACTAAACGCATTCCAAGATGCCGATCTTTGCAATTTGGCTGAAAATAAAACAAACTGTTTGAGAGGGTTGTTCTCAATATTTTTGCTCCACAGGAAATACAGGTTCGTTCTTCGCATTCTCAACACGGAGGAACAGCCAAGGAGCGTTTTCAGCACCTGCAAATAATAGTAAAATAATACTCGATGGAAGAAACTGCAGATGAAAATGATGGATGGAAACGAGAGAAAGGGCAAAAAATCCCTGCGACACGACTCTGACACAGGAACGTGAAGCAGCAGGTCGTCTTCGGTCAGCAACCGTAAAGCACATGAGCCCGAATTACACTTGATGAGCTGCAAATAGCACCTCTGATGTTCTGCCAATTTTATAAACGAGCAGCGCTATTAGAGTGATAATCTACAGGTGGGATCGTTACCATAATCCACATTAATGCACCATTACAGGGCAGAGGGGTGAGCGCCGCTTCCCTGAAAAACTCACACAAACACTTTTTCTAGCTTTCTAGTTGTGTATCAGGTTTTGAATTGTTTTAAAAGCAGCGTTTGCAGGTTGTTTAACTGTGCTGTATGCTCCTGTGAGGACATGTGGCGTCTTCTACACGGTCAGTGGACACGTTTCCTTCCAAACAGAAAATCAAGCAAATCGGTGTTTTAACGTCATCCGTTGCAGGAAGCTCGTGCACAACACCTATTAGAAAACAGATTTATCTTCAGTTAATATCACGCAATCGTGAAGTTTTCAAAATACGAGAGTAAAAAGTCACAATTGTCGAATAGTTACAATTGTGAGATAAATCTGCATTATATTTTCTGATATGTGGCAGCTTCCATGAGCTACAGCTCATTTTGGAGGTTAAACAAATCTTTCTGCGATTTAAACATAAAGAAGCTAAAGCTTTCACTGGAGGAACAAATACCAGTTTCTAGAGGCGTGTCGCATGGTATATATATATATATATATATATATATATATATATATATATAAATAAAAGCCTATTTATATAGGGTTAATGTGGCTCTTTGCTTCCCGTGTCCTCCGCAAGGTTTTTCTGAAAGATCTGGGTCAGTTTTGGGGGATTTTGTTGTAACGTGTGAGAACTTACGTGGCGTGAGCAGGATAACGGAGGTGATGATCAGAGAGCAGATGAACAGGATGACCAGCAGAGCGATGGCTATTCCCTTCCAGTTCCTCTGAGAAGGAGCACTACCCACCAGCTCCTGTTAACAAACACACACACAAAATGGACGCCATTTAAAACAGTTCTTGTAAACACTTCTGGTCTGTTCACTGATTAGCGATTTCGTTGCGTCTTATTTCAGAGGAGTGTGCCGAAGTTCACACCACAGCACTGTAGAATTCTGTGTTCTGATTGGTCAGAAGGTGTGGCTTAATTTTCCATAACAGCTGCTCTGACTGTAGTGCAGGTTTATATTAACGCTCTAGGTCTGATAGGTTATCGTTTCCATAGTAACAGCTCATTGAGAAGTTTTCTGTAAGGAGGTGTTCATGTAACCTGTATGGAAGGAGTCTCCAGTGACACCGCTTTGTACCAGTCAGAGGTAAAGCTTGAATTTTAAGTTTTAAGCACACTAGTTTCCCCCATTAAAATGTTTCTCCACTGCAATCCTTTCTTTCTGTAGAAAACAAACAGCCTGTACCTTTGTGTGGAGATAAAAACAGCGCGTCAGTGTCAAAGCGGGGCGTTAGACAGGGTGTCGTTAGCATTTCAGGGCGTGAGAGGAAGACGGATGGAGCGAGCTGCATAACTGGGAGCTGTCTGTCTGTCTGAGCGAGGTCCGCAGGGGAAAACGGAAGTGTGCTGGGTTATTTTTAGGATAAGACTGAGAGAAGAAAATGAATTGATGAGAATAAATCAGCAGGGAGAAGAAAAACAGAGAGCGAGAAAGAAAGAAAGAGAGAGAGAGAAGATTAAGAGAAAGCTAGAGGTGTCTGGATCCTGAGCTGCTGAAGGACTGAAATCACATCTGCACGGCTCTACACACGCACACAGAATAAAACAAGCGATGCGACACCTTGAACCCTGTTCTTCACTCGCTTCACTCCCCTCCTCTTCTAGCTTAAAAGTTGTTGGATAACTTTTCAGTTTATTTTATTGTTCAGCTTCTAAAAAACTGTCATAATTACGATTGTTAGTTTTCACAGTCAGTTGATTTAAAAAAAATTAAAAAAATTAAAAGTTCACGGTGTATATATATATATATATATATATATATATATATATATATATATATATATATATATATGT
>JAFFST010049710.1:182035-194877 GCA_022414735.1 Noturus placidus
GGTGTCATGTTTAATCGCAGTGAATGATGGGACGAATACACAATAATCCAAAATTTACCCTTTTCGTTTAACATGTTCCATATTTGGTCATTGCTTCCTTCTTGAAGCCTTCTCTATCTCCGAGAACCATTGAAAGGTTTTGTTGCCTTAGCAACGATAACTATAACTAAAAGAAGAAAAGGTCTGGTTTAGCTTTTGTATTATTGTGTTTGTTTGCCCCCCGTCCCACCCCCGGGGCCATCTCGGAATATGGTGAATGTTGGTTGGCGGTGCTAGTTGTCTTTCAGAATGAATGCAGATTTTATTTGTGCAGCTGACAAACTGAAATGAACCAAGACATTCTTCAATCGCTCTTTTTCTTACTCCAGCAATGAGAGATTTTCTGAAGAGCTTCGCTTTATATCTTATTCATCGTGTGCTGGAACCGGCAGAGCTTTTTTTAATTTATATTTTTCCCTCCAGCACTTAGTGCCAAGTGCGCACTGAGGGGGCTTTAGAGCGCTGAAACGGATCGAGTGTTTGAGCACACGGGGCACAAGGCAACGCTACAGTGGACCTTAAGAGTCCAATTAGTGCCCTTCAGAGCAGAAATAACGACTGGATGGAAAAGTTCTGATTAGAGTTCGAGGAAACACGTGTATGTCGATGTCGCTACAGCAAACATCCTGAACATCCTAACAATGCTCGAGATACACGTATGAGATACACGATCATTAGCCGAATCTAATGATTCACGCATGAATCACTCTCGCACTGTAACCAACTTTATTTTAATGACAATCATTTATGCCCCTCACTGGGTTGCTGAAAATATTCAACAGTGAATCATCATCAGTTAATAATAATAGAAATAAAAAACACAGCTACTGATAAACTCCACTGTCCTGAAGATGTCTGACTTCACCACACACGTTTTTATTCCGTTTATGCGGCGTGTCCGCCTTACACGTCCCTTACACAGCCCATGCTGTTCCTATAGAAACCATTACTTATCATAATAAGCTCATTAACGTAATCCTGAGCTACTCTCAGAGCTGCGTTATAAAAAAAATTAAATCAACACCTTCTGACCAATCAGGATCCAGAATTCAGGGGTAAACTTGAGGCTTGACTGTAAAATGGGCTTCATCATTAAATACCGGGAAGCACAATGAATTTGTCTTGGTGTGATTGATATTTTCTGCATATTAGATACATTACAACACACTGGAGAAGAGATGGGGCTGGTGTGATATCCAGTACCAGTATCAGTATCAACACCAGTACCAATGTCAGTACCATTATCAAACCAATATCAGTATCAGTACCTATATCAATATCAGTACCAATATCAGTAACAGTACCAATGTCAGTACTAGTATCAATACCCGTATCAGTACCAATATTAATATCAGTACCAGTATCAGTACCAGTATTACTATCAGTATCACTGTCAGTACCAGTATTAGTATTACTATCAGTACCAATATCAGTACAAGTATAAGTACCAGTACCAATATGAGTATCAATAACAGTATCAGTACCAATATCAAGATCAGTACCAGTATTACTATCAGTATCACTGTCAGTACCAGTATTAGTATTACTATCCGTACCAATATCAGTACCAGTATCAGTACCAGTCCCAATACGAGTATCAATACCAGTATCAGTACCAATATCAATATCAGTACCGGTATCAGTAACACTGTCAGTACCAGTTTAAGTAGCAATGTCAGTACCAGTACTAGTATCAGTACCACTGTCAGTACATATTAGTATTACTATCAGTACCAGTATCAGTACCAGTACCAATACCAGTATCAGTACCAATGTCAGTACCAGTATCAATATTAGTATCAATAACAGTATCAGTCTTAGTATCAGTATCAATATCAGTATTGGTATCAGTATCAATACCACCATTAGTATCAGTATCAATACCAGTATTAGTATCAGTATCAGTATCAATACCAGTATCAGTATCAATACCAGTATTAGTATCAGTATCAGCATCAATACCAGTATTAGTATCAGTATCAATACTAGTATTAGTATCAGTATCAATACCAATACCAGTATTAGTATCAGTATCAATACCAATACCATTATCAGTACCAGTATCAGTATCAAAACCAGTATTAGTATCAGTATCAGAATCAATACCAGTATTAGTATCAGTATCAATACCAGTATTAGTATCAGTATCAAAACCAGTATTAGTATCAGTATCAATACCAGTATCAGTATCAATACCAGTATTAG
Source organism: Noturus placidus (assembly GCA_022414735.1). Taxonomy (NCBI): domain Eukaryota; kingdom Metazoa; phylum Chordata; class Actinopteri; order Siluriformes; family Ictaluridae; genus Noturus; species Noturus placidus. The sequence goes on from JAFFST010049710.1 coordinate 184,280, forward strand.
TATCAGTATTAATATCAGTATCAATACCAGTATTAGTATCAGTATCAATACCAGTATCAGTATCAATACCAGTATCAATACCAGTATTAGTATCAGTATCAATACCAGTATCAGTATCAATACCAGTATTAGTATCAGTATCAGTATCAATACCAGTATTAGTATCAGTATCAATACTAGTATTAGTATCAGTATCAATACCAGCATTAGTATCAGTATCAATACTAGTATTAGTATCAGTATCAGTATCAATACCAGTATCAGTATCAGTATCAATACTAGTATTAGTATCAGTATCAGCATCAATACCAGTATTAGTATCAGTATCAATACTAGTATTAGTATCAGTATCAGTATCAATACCAGTATTAGTATCAATACCAGTATCAGTATTAGTATCAGTATCAATACCAGTATTAGTATCAGTATCAATACCAGTATTAGTATCAGTATCAATACCAATACCAGTATTATTATCAGTATTAGTATCAGTATCAATACCAGTATTAGTATCAGTATCAATACCAGTATTAGTATCAGTATCAGTATCAATATCAGTATCAGTATCAATACCAGTATTAGTATCAGTATCAATACCAGTATTAGTATCAGTATCAATACCAGTATCAGTATCAGTATCAATACCAACCAGTATTAGTATCAGTATCAAAACCAGTATTAGTATCAGTATCAGTATCAGTATCAATACCAGTATCAGTATCAGTATCAGTATCAATACCAGTATCAGTATCAATACCAGTATCAGTATCAGTATCAATATCAGTATTGGTATCAGTATCAATACCCGTATCAGTATCAATACCAGTATTAGTATCAGTATCAATACCAGTATTAGTATCAGCATCAATACCAGTATCAGTATCAATACCAGTATTAGTATCATAATCGGTATCAGTATCAATACCAGTATTAGTATCAGTATCAATACCAATACCAGTATTAGTATCAGTATCAATACCAGTATTAGTATCAGTATCAATACCAGTATCAGTATCAAAACCAGTATTAGTATCAGTATCAATACCAGTATCAATATCAATACCAGTATCTGTATCAATACCAGTATTAGTATCAGTGTCAATACCAGTATCAGCATCAATACCAGTATTAGTATCAGTATCAATACCAGTATCAGTATCAATACCAGTATTAGTATCAGTATCAGTATCAATACCAGTATCAGTATCAATACCAGTATTAGTATCAGTATCAATACCAGTATCAGTATCAATACCAGTATCAGTATCAATACCAGTATCAGTATCAGTATCAGTATCAGTATCAATACCAGTATTAGTATCAGTATCAGTATCAATACCAGTATTAGTATCAGTATCAATATCAGTATCAGTATCAATACCAGTATCAGTAATCAATACCAGTATTAGTATCAGTATCAATACCAGTATTAGTATCAGTATCAATACCAGTATCAGTATCAATACCAGTATTAGTATCAGTATCAATACCAGTATTAGTATCAGTATCAATACCAGTATCAGTATCAATACCAGTATTAGTATCAGTATCAATACCAGTATTAGTATCAGTATCAATACCAGTATTAGTATCAGTATCAGTATCAATACCAGTATTAGTATCAGTATCAATACCAATACCAGTATTAGTATCAGTATCAGTATCAGTATCAAAACCAGTATTAGTATCAGTATCAATACCAGTATCAGTATCAATACCAGTATTAGTATCAGTATCAAAACCAGTATTAGTATCAGTATCAATACCAGTATCAGTATCAATACCAGTATTAGTATCAGTATCAATACCAATACCAGTATCAGTATCAGTATCAGTATCAATACCAGTATTAGTATCAGTATCAGTATCAATACCAGTATTAGTATCAGTATCAATACCAGTATTAGTATCAGTATCAATACCAGTATCAGTATCAATACCAGTATTAGTATCAGTATCAATACCAGTATCAGTATCAATACCAGTATTAGTATCAGTATCAATACCAGTATTAGTATCAGTATCAATACCAGTATTAGTATCAGTATCAAGATCAGTATCAATACCAGTATTAATATCAGTATCAATACCAGTATTAGTATCAGTATCAATACCAATACCAGTATTAGTATCAGTATCAATACCAGTATCAATACCAGTATTAGTATCAGTATCAATACCAGTATTAGTATCAGTATCAATATCAATACCAGTATTAGTATCAGCATCAGTATCAATACCAGTATTAGTATCAGTATCAATATCATAGTATCAGTACTAGTACTAGTATCAGTACTAGTACCATACTAGTACTAGTATCATACCAGTATTAGTATCAGTATCAATACCAGTATTAGTATCAGTATCAATACCAGTATTAGTATCAGTATCAGTATCAGTATCAATACCAGTATCAGTATCAGTATCAATACCAGTATCAGTATCAATACCAGTATCAGTTTCAATACCAGTATTAGTATCAAAACCAGTATTAGTATCAGTATCAATACCAGTATCAGTATCAATACCAGTATTAGTATTAGTATCAAAACCAGTATTAGTATCAGTATCAATACCAGTATCAGTATCAAAACCAGTATTAGTATCAGTATCAATACCAGTATCAGTATCAATACCAGTATCAGTATCAATACCAGTATCAGTATCAATACCAGTATTAGTATCAGTATCAGTATCAATACCAGTGTTAGTATCATTATCAATACCAGTATCAGTATCAGTATTAGTATCAGTATTAATACCAGTATTAGTATCAGTATCAATACCAGTATCAGTATCAATACCAGTATCAGTATCAGTATCAATACCAATACCAGTATTAGTATCAGTATCAATACCAATATTAGTATCAGTATCAGTATCAAAACCAGTATTAGTATCAGTATCAGTATCAATACCAGTATTAGTATCAATATCAATACCAGTATCAGTATCAATACCAGTATTAGTATCAGTATCAGTATCAATACCAGTGTTAGTATCATTATCAATACCAGTATCAGTATCAGTATCAATACCAGTATCAGTATCAGTATCAGTACCAGTATCAGTATCAAAACCAGTATTAGTATCAGTATCAATACCAGTATTAGTATCAGTATGAATACCAGTATCAGTATCAATACCAGTATTAGTATCAGTATCAATACCAGTATTAGTATCAGTATCAATACCAATACCAGTATTAGTATCAGTATCAGTATCAGTATCAAAACCAGTATTAGTATCAGTATCAATACCAGTATTAGTATCAGTATCAATACCAGTATTAGTATCAGTATCAATACCAGTATCAGTATCAATACCAGTATTAGTATCAGTATCAGTATCAATACCAGTATCAGTATCAATACCAGTATCAGTATCAGTATCAATACCAGTATCAGTATCAGTACCAGTATTAGTATCAAAACCAGTATTAGTATCAGTATCAATACCAGTATCAATACCAGTATCAGTATCAATAACAGTATTAGTATTAGTATCAAAACCAGTATTAGTATCAGTATCAATACCAGTATCAGTATCAATACCAGTATTAGTATTAGTATCAGTATCAATACCAGTATCAATACCAGTATCAGTATCAGTATCAGTACCAGTATTAGTATCAATACCAGTATTAGTATCAGTATCAATACCAGTATCAGTATCGGGCAGATAACACATATCGGATATAAAAGGAACCAGTATGGTACTCAGTACTCTAGGATTCAGTGGTAGTATCAATATTTGAAAAGAAAACGTGCATATCGTTGCATCTCTGTGCTGGAGAGATGAACATATCCCAATGTTTCTAGTGTAAAATTAAAAACAATATCTAATGTAATGTCTTCTTCCCTGACACTGTCGCCTCTAGTCTTCTCATTAGCATCCAAATTTGTGTCCAGCTGCTTTGTGAAAATGTCTATTCTCGAAAGCAGTGCATAAGCTGAACGGACACTAACGCACCGCACATTCAGGCTGTAGAACGTAGACTGGTTAAGGAGCCGTGCATTTCCCTGTGTACTGAGACCATGGCAGCGGTGGTTTATACAGCGCTCCACCAATAACACACCGCAGGGCGACTCCTCATTACTCTAAATACAACACTAACCAACTAATAAGGAGAGAAAAGGTGACGCAGGAACGGAGCGCGCCACATGACACTTTGTGGATGAGTGAGTGTCAGGACGTGGATACAGCTTCATTATCACATGGAAAATGTAAAGAGTTTTTAATCAAAATGTGCCACCTCCTCCTCCTTCCATCTCTCTCTTTCTCTCTCCATATCTCCCCCATCTCTCTCTCTCCCTCTCTCTCCCCCATCTCTCTCTCTCCCTCTCTCTCCCCCATCTCTCTCTCTCCCTCTCTCTCCCCATCTCTCTCTTTCCCTCTCTCTCCCTCTCCATATATCTCCCCATCTCTCTCTCTCTCTCTCTCTCCATATCTCTCTTCATCTCTCTCTTTCCCTCTCTCCCCATCTCTCTCTCCCTCTCCATATCTCTCCCCATCTCTCTCTTTCCCTCTCTCTCCCTCTCCATCTCTCCCCATCTCTCTCTCCCTCTCCATCTCTCCCCATCTCTCTCTCTCTTTCTCTCTCCATATCTCTCCCCATCTCTCTCTTTCTCTCTCCATACCTCTCTCTCTCTCCATCTCCATATCTCCCCCATGTCTCTCTCTTTCTCTCTCCATATCTCTCCCCATCTCTCTCTCTTTCCCTCTCCATATCTCCCCAATCTCTCTCTCCCTATCCATATCTCTCCATATCTCCCTCTCTCTCCCTCTCCATATCTCTCCCCATCTCTCTTTCTCTCTCCCTCTCTCTCCCAATCTCTCTCTTTCTCTCTCCATCTCTCTCTCTCTCCATATCTCCCCATATCTCTCCCCATCTCTCTCCCCATCTCTCTCTTTCCCTCTCTCTCCCCATCTCTCTCTCCCTCTCCATATCTCCCCAATCTCTCTCTCCCTCTCTCTCCCTATCCATATCTCTCCATATCTCCCTCTCTCTCCCTCTACATATCTCTCCCCATCTCTCTTTCTCTCTCCCTCTCTCTCTCTCTTTCTCTCTCCATATCTCCCCAATCTCTCTCTCTTTCTCTCTCCATATCTCTCCCCATCTCTCTCTCTCTCTCCCTCTCTCTCCCCATCTCTCTCTCCCTCTCCATATCTCTACCCATCTCTCTCTCCCTCTCCATATCGCTCCCCATCTCTCTCTCTCTATATATATATCTCCCCATCTCTCTTTCTCTCTCCCTCTCTCTCTCTCTTTCTCTCTCCATATCTCCCCAATCTCTCTCTCCCTCTCCATATCTCTCCCCATCTCTCTCTCCCTCTCTCCCTCTCCATATCTCTCCCCATCTCTCTCTCTCTATATATATATCTCCCCAATTACTCTCTCCCTCCCTCTCCCCATCACTCTCCCTCTTTCTCTCTCCATATCTCTCCCCATCTCTCTCTCCCTCTCCATATATCTCCCCATCTCTCTCTCTCCCTCTCTCTCCCTATCCATATCTCTCCATATCTCCCTCTCTCTCCCTCTCCATATCTCTCCCCATCTCTCTCTTTCCCTCTCTCTCCTCTCCATCTATCCCCCTCTCTCTCCCTCTCCATATCTCTCCCCATCTCTCTTTCTCCTCCCCATCTCTCTCCCCATCTCTCTCTCCCTCTCTCCCTCTCCATATCGCTCCCCATCTCTCTCTCTATATATATATATCTCCCCATCTCTCTTTCTCTCTCCCTCTCTCTCTCTCTTTCTCTCTCCATATCTCCCCAATCCCTCTCTCCCTCTCCATATCTCTCCCCATCTCTCTCTTTCCCTCTCTCTCCCTCTCCATATATCTCCCCATCTCTCTCTCTCCCTCTCTCTCCCCATCACTCTCCCTCTTTCTCTCTCCATATCTCTCCCCATCTCTCTCTCTTTCCCTCTCCATCTCTCCCCATCTCTCTCTCCCTCTCCATATATCTCCCCATCTCTCTCTCTCCCTCTCTCTCCCCATCACTCTCTCCCTCTCCATATCTCTACCCATCTCTCTCTCCCTCTCCATATCTCTCCCCATCTCTCTCTCTCTATATATATATCTCCCCAATTACTCTCTCCCTCCCTCTCCCTCTCCATATCTCTCCCCATCTCTCTCTCTTTCTCTCTCCATATCTCTCCCCATCTCTCTCTCTTTCTCTCTCCAAAACTCCCCAATCTCTCTCTCCCTCTCTCTCCCTATCCATATCTCTCCATATCTCCCTCTCTCTCCCTCTCCATATCTCTCCCCATCTCTCTTTCTCTCTCCCCCTCTCTCTCCCCATCTCTCTCTTTCTCTCTCCATACCTCTCCCCATCTCTCTCTCCCTCTCCATATCTCTCCCCATCTCTCTCTTTCCCTCTCTCTCCTCTCCATCTCTCCCCATCTCTCTCTCCCTCTCCATATCTCTCCCCATCTCTCTCTCTCTATATATATATCTCCCCAATTACTCTCTCCCTCTCTCTCCCTCTCCATATCTCTCCCCATCTCTCTCTCTTTCTCTCTCCATATCTCTCCCCATCTCTCTCTTTCCCTCTCTCTCCCCATCTCTCTCTCCCTCTCCATATCTCTACCCATCTCTCTCTCCCTCTCTCCCTCTCCATATCGCTCCCCATCTCTCTCTCTATATATATATATCTCCCCATCTCTCTTTCTCTCTCCCTCTCTCTCTCTCTTTCTCTCTCCATATCTCCCCATCTCTCTCTCCCTCTCCATATCTCTACCCATCTCTCTCTTTCTCTCTCCATACCTCTCTCTCTCTCCATATCTCCCCCATCTCTCTCTTTCTCTCTCCATATCTCCCTCTCTCTCCCTCTCCATATCTCCCCCATCTCTCTCTCCATATCTCTCCTCATCTCTCTCTCTTTCTCTCTCCATATCTCCCCAATCTCTCTCTCCCTCTCCATATCTCTCCCAATCTCTCTTTCTCTCTCCCTCTTTCTCTCCCCATCTCTCTCTCTTTCTCTCTCCATATCTCTCCCCATCTCTCTCTCTCTCTCTCTCTCCATCTCTCTCCCCATCTCTCTCTCTCTCCGTCAACTCTCTCTTTCTCTCTCCATACCGCTCCCCTTCTCTCTCCATACCGCTCCCCATCTCTCTCTCTTTCTCTCTCCCCATCTCCCTCTCTGTCCCCCTCCCCCATCTCTCGCTCTCCCCATCTCTATCTTTCTCTCTCCATATCTCTCTCTCCCTTTCTCTATCTCTCTCTCTATCTCCCTCCCATCTCTTGCTCTATCCCCCTCCCCATCTCTCTCTCTCCCCCCCTCCACCATCTCTCCCCCCCTTCCCATCTCGCTCTCTCTCCCTGTCTCTCTCTCTTTCTCTCCATCCCTCTCATGACCCCTACATAGGGGTCTAATTCTTCATACCAGACTTCACTGATGTGTTCAGCACATCCATGATGAAATCTTAGACCTGGACCGTTTCAGCTGTTTTTAATTCGCTATTATGCATCGCTAGGACTTCTAGCTAGGGTAAACACGTCCGTACGTACCGTCACGGTGTTTATAATGCCAGAAAGGCGCTCTATAAATGATTCCTTTGCTTCACGGGCGTCCAACACACCACCGCCAACGCTCCAGCTTTGAACCAGAACCGATCGCACATAATTCTACTTCACGGCACAGTTCTATTTTATCTCGGCTCCGAACGTAGTGCCGTGCCTCCCAATTAATCCCATCTATTAGACCCACTTCATCAGCACAGCCACTCCAAATATAGCCCCCTGTTTTCTACAGCTATTCTCAGGCTGCTGTTTTGTCTGCGCCTGAACCCTAATCATTATCATCAGAGACCTACTTCGAGGGTGAGAAGCAGCATGAGAGGACGTGATAAGCTTGCCTTCTTTTAATCACGTGGATTTTTATTTTTAAATTTTTTTTTATTTTAATCCTGTTCCAGGCGTTCCAGAAATCTCTTCAAACCATCCTCACATTTCTTTTTTCATTCCAGAGGACACGCTAGTTAGCACAAGACAGGTCAAGATCGGAGAATGGTGAAAACAAGGTCGATTAGAGGCGTGATTAATTGATGGGCTGAAAATTAATCAGTGAATAACAGATGCGGCGGTTTGGGTTAATTGATTTTAATAGCCAGGAGGCGCAGGATACCTTGCTCTAGCTCTGACAGACAGGAGCGCTAACTAAAGAAGTGAAATAAAGAGCCACGGTTCAGTTTGCCATCTGTCCAGTGTAACATGCGGGTGCTCATGTGGAATACCGTGGAAACAATTCAAGTGTAAATAATTGGTGTATTGGCAAGATGTTCAGCTCCTTGCCGGGTTTTCTGGACATGTGTCTTGTCTATAAATTAATATTCTTATCAACATGTACCACCTTTACGCTTATTTTTCCAAACTCAACGCAGCCCGCACCTTTTGTTGAGGGTGAAGTAGAAGTGGAAATTTCTACTGACCTTGAGATGTGATTTCATTTCCATTCACAACACCACACAATCAATAATCATAATCAATTCTCTCTCTTTTTTATTTTATAGATTTTTTTAAAACATCACTTAATGCTTTTAAAACATGGTATGATTTTTCCTGTCATGAAAATTTCCATTTTAATTAAAGACGATTACGAGGATCCAAAACATCGACTGAAAGTTTCATAAACTTACCATCCAATCAGCTAATCAATATTCAGGACTGCATGATGACCCATCACTGATCCCCACTGTATGAATAGCCCTCACTGATCCCCAATGCATGAATACCCGTCACTGATCCCCACTGCATGAATAGCCCTCACTAATCCCTAATGCATGAATACCCGTCACTGATCCCCACTGCATAATGACCTATTACTGATCCCCACTGCATAATGACCCATCACTGATCCCCACTGCACAATGACCAATCACTGATCCCCACTGCACAATGACCAATCACTGATCCCCACTGCATGAATAAACATCACTGACCCATCACTAAACCCCACTGCATGATAATCAGTCATTGGTACCCACAACATGAATACCCATCACTGACACATCACTGATCCCCAGAGCATGAATACCCATCACTAACCCAACACTGATCCCCAGTACATGAATACCCATCACTAACCCAACACTGATCCCCACTGCATAATGACCCATCACTGATCCCCACTGCATAATGACCAATCACTGACCCATCACTGATCTCCACTGCATAATGACCCATCACTGATCCCCACTGCATAATGACCCATCACTGACCCATCACTGATCTCCACTGCATAATGACCCATCACTGATCCCCACTGCATAATGACCCATCACTGACCCATCACTGATCTCCACTGCATAATGACCCATCACTGATCCCCACTGCATAATGACCCATCACTGACCCATCACTGATCTCCACTGCATAATGACCCATCACTGATCCCCACTGCATAATGACCCATCACTGACCCATCACTGATCTCCACTGCATAATGACCCATCACTGATCCCCACTGCATAATGACCCATCACTGACCCATCACTGATCTCCACTGCATAATGACCCATCACTGATCCCCACTGCATAATGACCCATCACTGACCCATCACTGATCTCCACTGCATAATGACCCATCACTGATCCCCACTGCATAATGACCCATCACTGACCCATCACTGATCTCCACTGCATAATGACCCATCACTGATCCCCACTGCATAATGACCCATCACTGACCCATCACTGATCTCCACTGCATAATGACCCATCACTGACCCATCACTGATCTCCACTGCATAATGACCCATCACTGGTCCCGACTGCATAATGACCCTTCACTGATCCCCACTGCATAATGACCCATCACTGATCTCCACTGCATGATGACCTAACACCGATCTCCACTGCATGAAGACCTAACACCGATCTCCACTGCATGAAGACCCGTCACTGATCTCCACTGCACGAAGACCTAACAACGATCTCCACTGCATGAAGACCTAACAACGATCTCCACTGCATGAAGACCTAACAACGATCTCCACTGCACGAAGACCCATCACTGATCTCCACTGCACGAAGACCCGTCACTGATCTCCACTGCATGAAGACCCGTCACTGATCTCCACTGCATGAAGACCTAACACTGATCTCCACTGCATGAAGACCCGTCACTGATCTCCACTGCATGAAGACCCGTCACTGATCTCCACTGCATGAAGACCTAACACTGACCTCCACTGCATGAAGACCCGTCACTGATCTCCACTGCATGAAGACCCGTCACTGATCTCCACTGCATGAAGACCTAACACTGATCTCCACTGCATGAAGACCTAACACTGATCTCCACTGCATGAAGACCCGTCACTGATCTCCACTGCATGAAGACCTAACACTGATCTCCACTGCATGAAGACCCGTCACTGATCTCCACTGCATGAAGACCTAACACTGATCTCCACTGCATGAAGACCTAACACTGATCTCCACTGCATGAAGACCCGTCACTGACCTCCACTGCATGAAGACCCGTCACTGACCTCCACTGCATGAAGACCCGTCACTGATCACCACTGCATGAAGACCCGTCACTGATCTCCACTGCATGAAGACCCAACACTGATCTCCACTGCATGAAGACCT